>VZTT01007736.1:25282-49761 GCA_013400855.1 Buphagus erythrorhynchus | reverse complement strand
TTTTTTTTTTTTTTTTTTTTTTTAGTGGTTAAGAAATGTGTTCCTGGCTGTCTTTCTACTGCAAATTAGGAAATAGTTTAAGATACTTTGCTCTGTGACACAGGGCACTTGGCAGTGACAATGCCTAGGAAAGAGTAGTGATGTTATATATCAACATATCAACAGACACAGCAATATCTACTGTTACATAAAATAATTGGTAATTATTATACTATATTATATTATATTACATTATATTATATTATATTATATTATATTATATTATATATTGTAATTGGTAATTGGCTGCCTGCTCTCTCTGAGCCATCAGTAGTGCTGAAATACAATCATAAATTCTTGCTGAATAGGTAAAATCAAGATGCGAATCCAGGTGAAAACTGATTTTGCCAAAGAGCAGCTTCCCTGATGTGAACTGCTCCGTTATTTTTAGATGGGGACATCCCAAGCCCAACCGTTTGTCTCTCGGCAGATGCTTCCCACATCAAAAGGATCCAGCTCATGTTAGAGGCAGTGAAACCTCCCACCAGCACCCCTCCAAGCTGGCTCAGAGCCCATCATGAGACATTCCTCCTCTTCCACTTGTATCTTTAATTCAGACTTGACAACCTAGGATGCAGATTTAAATCCAACTACAGGAAAACTATTAATAAGCCCTTCAAATGCTGAGGATGAGAATTCTCAGCGAATTTAAAGCTGAGGGATGATTGCCAAGAAAATTTGGCTTTCACTCCCCTGTTGCTTTGATGCTCCTCGCTTTCAATTCTCACAGCCTAAGAAAACACTTTTTCCTTCCTCTCTGCTTTATCCCTAATCTCCCCAGGTATAAGCATTGGAAGAGATGAAGCCCTCTTTCAACAGCTGCCCAAGACTGCCTTTCCTCACTTGTCAGCCAATTCTTCCTGCCTTTTAATGGTTTTGGCAACATCTTACTCTCCACAGCTTGCTTCCCACCACTGCTGCCAGCCTGGAGAGCAGGCTGGACCCGGGGTGGGGACAAGGCTGGCAGGGCAGTGCTGGTCCCAAGGCTGGCAGCTCCAGCTCACGTGGCAAAAGTGCTGCTGGTGGCTAGCAAGGCAGGGCAGCCCCCTTCCAAATGCCACCTCTGCCAGACTGCTCACCCTCCCCATAAAATTCAAGCAGCAGGCACGAGGAAAGTGATAAAGGGAAGTGCAGAGTGTAGAGGAGAGCTCTGGACCAATTGCACATTTGCCCTAGGAAATTTCCGTTGGCCACAAATATTTACATCTTGGGTCACAGGAACATAAATTCAATTTATAATTTTGGCTTGAGGAAGGGGATGAGGGAGGATTTGATTTTTGGGGTATTATTTTGTGCAGTACTATATTCTAGCAACTTTATTACATTTTGTGTGTATATGTGCATGTGTGTATTGTGGGTATGGGTCTTTGTTTATTTTCATTTTGGTATCCCCTCCAAAACTAAAGGCTGAAATAATTTGTTTTGATGGTTTAGGATGAAGAAGATGGTGGATATTTTGTTTTGAATATAATTCAAAACATTTATCAACAATAACAAGAAGAAGGCAACCAGACTAAAGATTTCTAAAATCAGAGAAAGTTAAGCAAAAGCTTTTCTTCAAATTAAATATTCTGGATCGAAGCAGACTGAAATTTGTTTTTACATTTACTGTCTAATAGGAAAAAAAATAATCTTTCAGAAAAACCTACTGGACTTGAATCAAAGTTTTCCCCCTCAAGTTTTTCACCCATTATATGAAAAGCCTTAGTAGCCAGTGGGGTTCCCCAGTTTGGACGTCTTGCTGTGAGCACCAGACTTCCCATATTCCAATGTCTGTACACCCACGGGTTCAGGGGATGGCAGCCACTCTTATTTACAGCAGCCAGCCCCCATATAAACACCAGCCTGGGGCTAGCAGGAGGCCCTGCATCTAGAGGACTCTTCCACAAAACGTACCTAAGTTATGGCTATTTCTTTTCCTAGGAAGAGATCATTATCTCCCTCTCCATGCCTATGGCGAAACTTTCTTCATTCTCAATGGGAACAGGATAACCCTGCCAACATTTCAGTAGCCAACAGGGCCAGCTTGAAGTCAATTTTCTGGCACTGGTGGGGGAGTTTCATAACCATGGATTGCTGTAAACTACAGTGAGGAGTGTCTTCCTCCCTGCTTTGCTCTTTGTCTGTTTCCTCAAGCAACAGAACTGCTGACGGGCACACCAGGGACAGCGCTGGCAAACGGTGGGAGATGCTGTTTCACTAGCAATTTGTGCCTAGATTAGTGTGTATTTGTTTCTGCCTGCTTCCCATGAAATATTATGGATCCGAGTGTGCCATCAGAGCTGGAACCATCAGCTGTGAAATCAAAAAACATACTGCAGGAATTGCAAGGCCACTGGGAGAATTCTCCTTCTCTGTCCCTGTGAAATGAGACACCGGGCCAGTTGTGCAGCAGGATGGATCCATCCTTCCTCGCTCTGAGGGAGGCTGGCTCCTTGGCAGGAGTTTTGCTGGCACTGCTGAAAGCTTCAGTTTGACTGGGGCAAGCTGATGAGCCTTCTCGTCTGCTGCTTTCCTGCTGTGGATCTCTGATCCTGCTGGATCTCCCTCTGCTTCCTGCTGGAGAGCAATTCCTTCAGACGCCTCCCACTGCACAGACCAGGCTGCCTTCCAGCCAGCCAGCTGAGGGAATAATAATACCCAGCTCAGATGGAAAAGTTCAGGGCTAACCTGTTCCTGCAGTAAAAGCATATCCTACCGTCTTCAAGATCCAGGTATCCTATTATGTGCAAAGACCCTGCTCCAGCAAAGCAATTCAGCTCTTCAGTGCTTGCTTCCTCCTATGCTTCGAGTCATTTACAGTCTCCTAAGAGTGCTTCTGGAGCAGGGCCTACTTTTCCTTAGTTAGCCCCTATCTCAGAGCCTTTATTTATTTATTAGATACTCGATGAGTTTTCTTTGTAGTCTTTTTTTTTTCTTTTTTTTTTTTCTTTTCTTTTCTTTTTTTTTTTTTTTTCCTGCCTTGACTTCTTCAGGTCTTAATTCCAACTGGTTCTTCAGGTCTTAATTGCAATGGTTTCTAGGGCAGCTGGTGGGGTGACTGTGCACATCCATTTCACCAGGTGCTGCACCTGCTGGGGCTGAAGGGCAGAGTGGAACAATCCCTGTAGTGCCCCTTTTCTGACAGTTCTGAAATTATTTCTGAACGATCATTTGGCACCTTATGCCAGATGCCTGTGCATAAAAGGAGGATGCATATGTGTATATGTTCCCTGGGATGCTGCTTGGCTTTATCCTTCCCTTCTTCCCTGTCTTTTCTGTTCTGACCTCTCACAGAATCATTTCTTGGTTCTGGTTACCCACCAACTACTTTTCTATTCTGTTTTTGCTCGTCTTCTTCTTTATATTTCACAACCATTGCAAAGCATAGCAAGGCCACAAATCCCATGATGTGGGGCACAAGGAAATGAGGGGATTTCATTCAACACCACTTGTGACAGTCAAATGCTGCTCTTGATCTGCTCCAAAGGGTGTTTATGGCCAATGTGAAGGTCTAGATGACAATCTGAGGGACCTAAAGAATGTGGAGGAAGAAAGAAGGAAAAAAAATAAAGGAAGGTAAAGTCTGATTTTTGTCTTAAGTCAATCTTTCTTTTCTTGCTCTGATAGCTCAGCTTTACAGCAGAACTCTGGAACTTGTAATTGTGGATCTTGTATTTGTTGGATCAAAATGTCACCAATATATTATATATATGTAATTCACTACAAATAAAAGCGCATCTTTTTGCAAACCAAGGAAGGGAAATAAACCAAAACATTAAAAAAAAAGAAGTCCGTATCTCTTTATTTTTGCAAGCCCTGAATACATCCTACTATTGTACAGCTCTGTGAATTATCACACAGACCTTATCACCACACAGAGGAAATATATTCAGCTTTATGACTTTCCTTGCACCATACATATGGCAAAACTAACAGTTTGAAAGCAGATTCAAATTGTCATTTCTTTCCTATTTTTTTCCTCTAAGTTTGGAAAGCCTTCTGAAAGTATCTCTCAAACAATTTGAATATTTCTCAGGATCCAACCCAGGGCCAGTAAGGCTTTAAATGTGAGAGCATGCACAATACAGTTCTACATATATTTAAACTCTAAAATGATGCAATTTTTTGAATATACAGAAGCCAACAGTTGTGAATATAATAAACCCATTATTCATTCACAAAATGGGCAATTATGGCACCCAAATAGGATTAGAATGTTCTGAAAAGAATATTTCTGAAAATATTTTTAGAGAATCTTTCCAAATTCCTTAAGAATTCCGCATTTTTTCTCTAAACCATGATGACAACATTTAAAAAAAATATACTAATTTTTAGTTGAAATGAAATTAAATTGAAATTAAAATATTTTTGTGGAAGCACCATAATTTGAAACTTAGGCATTTAAAACTTCACTAAAAATTTGGTATTTGGAATTCTTTTTAAAGAAACATTTAAGTAATCTCTTTATTCACTGAGAATCATCTTTAAAATTGTATATAACACCATTTCCAAGGAAATACATCTCTGCAAAATTTTTTTTCCTGTTTATTTCCTGATCTGCTTTTGCTTTTATGTGATGTAGGCATTTCATAATTAGGAGTTAGCAGTTTTCTGCTGTGCATAGATGGTGCAGTAAAGTTCCCAGGATCACATTCCAGCTGTTTTGGAAGGAACCTTGAAATTGATGTAAATTGGTATAAATCTTCTAATACAATTAATTAATACTTTTTATTATGGCCTGATATCATTAACAGTACAGCACCACACAACCCTACAGTAGATGCCCATTTTCACCACCAGAAAGATAATTTATGTAACACAATGCCTCGCCCATTACACTTTTGTTTAGGAACAATACTTCCAATTTTAGGAACATAATACCCAATATTTTCTTTCACCTGTGGTCCCCATTCCCACTGAGGCAATCCCAATGCCTGATTAGATACATAGGAACAGGTAAAAGTCGGGTTGTCCCTTTCACATCCTGTCCCAGGTGGAAAATAATGCCAGCTGAAAAGGATGCTAAGGGATCATTCAAGATTTTTTCCAACATGATACTGTATTAGTAATGTATTCAGGGCTTTTTCTTGTTATTTTATATGTTCATCTTGAGGGTTGAGATGATCTTTTAAAAACATGAAAGGGCACCAAACATAATACTCTACCATGCTTGCATTGCTTCCTAGCCTTAGGTCCTCCATGAAAATGAGCTGTGACATTTCATGACACATGTCTTAATTTTAACTTGGGAAAGGAAAAAATATTTTCAAGCAAATAAGTAAATAAATACAAAATCATCTCATAAATAACTTTTGAGGCCTGATGGAAAGTCATATCCTTCTGTTGGAGTAATGTTGCCTTCCCAGAGGTTTTACTGGGAACTGTTTGATGTATGACAGTGTTCAGAGGGAAATATTTAGGGAAAAAAACCACCAAAAACTAATAAGCTACAACTCCAGATGCTGTCTTTACAATGGTCAGATCATCAGCTGACAGAGATTTCATCAATCAGTGGCCCTTGCTGAGGATTTCTGGGGTGAAGATTTTTATATGCATTACTGTGGGTTTCTCCATATGAAGGGAAGGACCTAAGAAAATTATTCCAATTTATCTCTGCTCCAGTAAAAGGGGCCAATTATCAGCTGCAATACTTTGGAGAATTTCCTATCTGGTAGTTAAGAAACTGCCAAAAGCAGGGCACAGAAGCCAGAAAGTACACTCTTGTCATTGGCCCAAACAAACAAACAAAGATCCCCAACAGAAAATAACTCTCTCCAAAATAAAAATAGTTCTAAAAGATCAACAGAAACAAAAATGGACCAGATTTTAAATGAGAGCCTGTGTTTTCCATATCATGTGGCTAGACATAGTTTTTGGAAGCTGTCCAGCTCAACCCACTTTTCCCCACCATCTGTCAGCAGTGGGTTTGCTGACTGCAAGAGCTTGGAGGCAACGGCGCTAGAGGCGAGTGTTAGACAATCAAGTTTAAACATGACAAGAGCAGGGAAATTCAAAGGCTTGATGATGTAATGTGCTAGCATTTGGCTGTTGTGAGAAAAAGAGGAGGAGCAGGACAGCACAGAGAAATAAGTTGGTCACCTTTAGCCTGGATTCTCTGGCTCTCGTCGGCATGTGCAGACACCCTGGCACGATTAAACTTGCAGTAGGGAAGTGTTTAATTTACATGGGCCAAGGACATTTGGGGTGATGATTTAGATGTTGGCTTGTGGCACCAGCTTTGGGCCTGCTGACAAACCAAGTCACATTCTAGAGGAACTGGAAGCTTCTGAGCTCGTGAGGTGAGTCCTGAAGTGAGGGACCACCAGAAGATGAGCTGGCCATAAGTTTTATGCCCTTTGTCCATTGCAAGAAGAGCTGAGGCTTCCAGCACCCTCCCACTGGTCCCATTTGTAGCCAAGCATCTCTACCAAATGTCTTTTCCGCCCACCTTTGCTGTGGGTCTACAGCAAAGACCAGAACAGCAATAATCTGCTCACCTCTAGATTCCTTTGACTCAAGTGGGTGTGCCAGCTCACCAGAATGAAGCTGGGTAAGGAGGGGACAGTCTGGCCAACAGGGGCAGTTCTCAGACATTTAATTTGAAGCCAAAACTCTGAACAGTGCTTAGATGATTCTAGCTTACTCCAAACAGCCCTTGAGGAAACAGATCTACTCTCCAGGCAAAACAGGATTATGGTGCAATAAAATGACCCTTGCAAAGTGGGAAAATATGTGCATCCCATAGTCCAGCCTTGACTGAAATTGCATTTATTTCCCAAAAATTGCCTTCTGAAAGGAATGTGATCAGAACGAAGGTTAAAGCTGCTGCACACATGATGTAAAAGGGTATTCAGATACAGGAGACTGAGAGGTGGGGAAATGCATGCTACCAACAGAAGGATACACACAGTGCTTGAGGTGGTAATTGTAGTACTGGGTCTCATTTTTGTCACTGAAAAAGCTTCCTTGAGAAATGTGCTTCTCATCTGACCTTGAGCAGCCAAAGGGATTTCTCCAGCTTTCTTTGAACAGGGCTGTGTTGGAAAAAGCTCAGTCCAGCCTAGTTAAACTGCCTGCTAAAATTACAGCCAGTTGGGGAGCTGGCTATTAAAAACTCTTGAATGAGCTGCGTTTCCTCCTGATGCTCATTGCCTGTCTGCTGGGAGAGCCTGTGCTTGGTCCAGCAGGCAGCTCTCCATTTTTTCACTCTCTCACTCAGGCTGCTCTGGCTTCATCCCAAACTTGCCAGTGCCTCACATGCATCTGATGCTCAGCTCTGGATCCTTCACATCTGCCAGCCTCACTTCTGGCACTCAGTGGGTGAAGCCTTGCTTTCAAAGGCTGTTTTCTGTCTTTCACAGGGAAGAGATGCAGCTCATGGGGCTCCCTGTGTCCCACTGTGCCACCAGAGCCCATTCCACTGAGGGACAGCATCTAGGGGAAAGCAGGGACGGCAGCTTTGGGTGTTTTTGTTTCTTGGCAGAAGAAACCATCTGTAGGTTTTAATTGAACTGTCTGTGGATTTGCACCATTGGGCACGACAGCAGAGTCCAGCCCTGGAAGCCACAGACTAGCAGTAGTCTTCTGAGTGAAGTATGAGTAGAGGAATGGATCAGCACCTGTGGACTGATTATAGATTTTGGTGTGGTGCCATGGCTAGGATTCGTGCCAGTAAAAATCCTTATAAAAAGTGTGGACACAATTTACTGCATACCTGCCGTAATCAGTTTTAAAATCACAACGTTTTTCTCAGTTTTCATTGATTTTTTTTCTTCTGTTTTTGTCTTAAGAAAATGGTGGGAGTGCAATTTCATTTTTAGATCAAAGTTATAAACCCTCAAGAATCCATCTGAAACTTATAAATGCTCCATTTTGTTTTACATTGAGATAATTAAAAAATACCAAACTATATATGTATTTTAATTGGGATTTGAAGAATGACTCCCAGTCACATACCTTGTAAACTAAGTTTCATTGAGCAATAAAGCTTATAAACCTTATTTTTAACAACTTTTGAAAAAGGGTTGTTTTTTTTTTTTAATTAAATGAAATACTTACAAAATGGTGAATATTGTAATCAGGTAGAGATTGCTGCCTGAGGAGAAAAAAAAACCCCTATATTTGAAAAAATAGTGAAAGTTCTTTGTTTCCATTAATATATGTTCCTATTTTGTCATAACCTACAAAAGTCACCATGACAAGTGACTAAAACAGAGAAAAGTGGTTTCACTGTTGAATTCTAGCAGTTCTAAATCCCAAAATAACTGCACTTGGTTGCCTCTAGGCATGTTCATACAGCAGGTAGGATGGCTCTTCTGAGCAAACCTTGTTCTGGAAGCCTCCCTCAGCATTTTCAGGGATGTGTAATCACTCTGTCTCTGCTGTCACCCAGCAGCAAACCCCTTGCCACAGCCTTAAAGGGACTCAGAAATGATGAGGAGAAGATGCTCACTGGTATCAGGCCCATTTCCCCATGAATTTAACCCGAAACACAAGGTGTACCAGCACACTGCAGAGGCTGGACAATGAGCAGCTGTGAATCTGCATCAAATTGGAGTGGGGTGGATGGATCTGCCTGCCCCAGGCTGCATTTACAGCCACACCTGCAGCACCTGAGTCTCCCCTCCCAGAGCTGGGGCTGCACAGAACTGACCCTGGACGCAGCTCTTGCTGACCAGTGCAGATCCTCCGGGGCTCTCAGCCTTTTTTGTGGTGCAGCTCCCCTGGCTGGAGCCCAGTGAACAGTTCTCTTTGACAAAGCATCCCATAAATAGAGTCAGCTGGCTGAGACAAAGTTGTGCTGCTTTACCATGGCGTCATGTACATCTGCACCATGCTTTACAATTCAAGAGAGGCTCAACTGTTGTCTCTCCTCCTATCAAGCTGCCAGCCCCCACCAAGTTTCCCTTAACTTGACATATCCTGCACAAAACTGCTGAGCTCCCTGAGACCTGGAATACGGCCAAGTATCATTTCATTGTAAAGCCATAGACAGAGCCATGGAAGATTCATACACAGATTTCTAAACTGTGCACTGCTTAAGTGGCAGAAGGAAAATCTTAGTGCTTGCTGTAAGTCAAGCCAGAACACTCATCACTTTTACTATTTATTTCCAGGATTTTCAATTTTGAATTTTAATTTCTTTAATTTATTTTTTAAAAGCATAATCACAGCTTGCGTATAAGATCATAAAACCCAATAAATCTGGGGAAATGCCCAAGAAGCCAACAGAGGAATATCAGCCTGTATCTCTCAGGAATCCTTAATTGCAACTCTTATGAGGTTTGCAAAGCCTGCTGTTTCATTGTAATCATTATGAGGCCAGCTGAGGCTTGCTTAAAACTACCTTTAGTGGTGGATTAATCTAGACTAATAAAGAGTTTTTACACAATCACTAAGTCTGTTGTGAAAAAAATAATCTTATTTTTGGTTGTGAAAAGTTAAGTGAATAAAAAGGCTTATATTCTGTTCCAAAAGAGTGGGCAAAAGGGGAGTAAGGTGCAAGGGTTAGCAAACATTAAAAAATAATGACAACATTGCTCAAAAATTCATACAAAGTACTGTTGTAATATGCAAAAATGTGAAGGATAAAAGTTTTTCCTTCTAGAACCTTCAGACGTTCTGTAGAGTGGTGAACCAGTGACAAACTAAGAGAACCTTAACCAGCCATCACCACGACAAACAAATGTTTCTGATGGATGTTACATATGTAATTTAGAAATGCTGCCCACCAGACACTCTGTGCGTTTGCCCAGCTGGCTCTTTGGAGCTCTAGCCCAACTCTGACCACAGGGATTTGATGCAATGAGAATTCCTTGAGGCTACAGACCCCGTGCTGTTGCCACTTCTGAGCACAGACAGCAAGAGGAAGAGTTATCTTGTTGGTATGGTTACATCACACCTTCAAAGGATGAGGGGTAAACCAAAAAAAAGCTGTTCAGTGTCAGCATGGCTATATCCATTTGGGAGTTTTTCTGGGACAGTAGTAGGAATGGAAGAGGGTAACTTTATCCGCTGAAATACTATAGAGGAGATGAGGAGCTTGAAGAAGTGTGGTGAAAGAGAATAAGCCAGGTTAGGTAGCAAGTTTCAGATAAAAGAGGTTAAATGAGAATTGTTGGGTTGCTTTTACACAACTTTCACCAGAAGATCTTAATCCTGACCTGTGCTCCAGTCTCTCTCTCTACATCAAGAAAATTTATAGTAGTCTGCACATCCCTTACTTCCTTCATAAGTAGTACCCCTCAGTAAAATGTTCACCTCAGCTGAGTCACTGCACTTCTCCCAGTGAATCTTCTGGAGTGCAAAGCATAATGAGAACTGAGTCAGGCTCTCTGGATCTGACTGGGGAAAGACCACGTGAACACCTTGCAAATCAATCACTGAACTGTGTCATCTTCCCTTTCAGATTGTTGCACCCCAAGAGTTTTTTATTTTGGTGCTGGTAAATGCAGAAGGCCCTGCTCCAGTTGCAAATTCATTGTTCTGCATTGATTTTATCCCAGCACTGCTGCTCTTTGGGGAAGTACTCCTGTGGCTGCATTAATTAGTGACTTAAAGGTCTTCTCAGCAGACTCAGAGAGACTGAGAGGAAGCAAGACAACTGCTTTAGCACAATGAAACTTATGGAAATGAAAGGTCAAGGAAAATGTTTAGAAATCGAAATCTCTGTCACCTCAATGCCCAGGACGAAGTCACTGCTCTGTGGCCAGCACTAAATGCAGAGCCAGGCACGTCTCAGCAGCTTTCCCATCTCTGTCCTTAGATGAAGGTCTTGGTGCTGGATTCTCTCATGATAAATCCAGGGATGAACTCAGTGGGAATCAGCTGTGGTTGGGGTCTGCTGGTGATGCTGAGATATAAATAACATCTAAAGGATGGATTGTCAAGCCACAGCATATGTCAAGAGATTTAGGCTACTGTAAGTATGTATTTAAAAACACCAGAGGTTGAAATTGTCAAGGATCCCTACTCTGCTGGCTGCATAAACACATACAAATTCCACAGTGGTACACTGGTATTTACTCCATGAGCATACATAAAAAATGCTGGGAAAAAGTTGCATATAATAAAGGACCAGTCCAAAAATACTTACAGATTTGTGTTGTTAACCAACCTGTTCTTCCAGGTGTGGTGGTTTAATGCATTTTCCTGGTTGCCTTGCTGTGCACTGCAAACTCAAATGCAGCTGCATGAATACCTCCTTGATGCCCCATTGAAGAGAGGGAGCCTCAGAGACTTCTCAGGCTGATTTGCTACAGCAGCAGGGAGATGGATTTAGTTTTAGGCGGTTGTTACAGTCTGAATGGGATGACAGCATCGTGCTGCCTCATATGGATTTATGCTGCTACTGTAAATAAACCCATGGGGGTGAGGCACATTTTGACCTTCTCTGGCTGGTGCCTTCTGATGGCTGCTAAACCATGCTAATCAAAGGTGTCATCAGCAAACCTGTTGTCATCCCAGTGCACTGTGCTTATGGAGGCCAGAACATGCAGGGAAAAAAAAAAAAAGAAAAAAAGACATGACATATAAAATACATTCCAAGACATAAAACACATAATACCAAATATATCCAGTATACAATGTGTCGTATTAATTCACTACCATACATATTCACTGCAAGATTAATGATCTTGAAAGAGATGAAGGTCTTATTTCTTTCTTCTGGTTTGAGTTTATCAATAAACCCACTTCTGGTCCCTGAAAGCAGCTGTGCAGTGGTGATTTGGGGGACCAGCAGAGGAGACCAGGTGGAAAAGCCACAGCAGGAGCATGGGCTTCCTCACACAGCTGACATGCACCAGCCATGATCCTCTGGCCCTGCCTCCCAGCCACATCCCTTCTTCTCAGGGAGCCCTTCTTGGTCCATGGGTATGATTGGTGCCCTCTTGGCTATCTCAACAACTTTGAGGTTTCCACCACATTAAACAATACTATGGGAGGAATTTTGAATTCTAGGGGGCAAATGTGTGCTGTGGTGCTTAGTGGAAGGTGTATGGCAACCAAACCTATGTGCTTTTGTGATCCTTGTCTGGAAAAAGACATCACTTTGAAGACATCATATCCATGAAGAACACTGCAAACAGCCACAAGTTTGCACTGCCCAATCTTTATGAAGCCTGTGAGACATCAAGAAATTATGCACACAGCACCATGCCTGAGATAATAACCCAGTGCAGGGTACAAATGGCCATGGGATGATTGCAAAGAATGATTTTCAGCTTAGGCAGGGGGAGCTGAGATTTGGTCAGCCATGCACTGTGCACGTGGTTGTCATCTTGGGTTGGGGCAGCCTAAATAAACCATCAGGGGCTGAAGGAGCAGAAGGGAGAGAACTACAGCCATGTGCAGAGCATTGCTGAAATATCCTATCCTGTTTACATCCATTTTCTGCCCTGCTCCTGTTCCTATCAACATAAAGGAGAAGAGAATCATCACTTTCCTTACAGAGTTTTTAAAGCCCGAGGAAAGATAGGCAAAAGAGTGGAAAGAAGAAAGATTTTGGATAAGAAAATGAGTGGGAGAAAAGCTAAAAGCATCTTGGTGACTGTGTATGCAGAGGAACCAGGTGAGGAGTGGTCAAAGAGAAAGCTGGCAGCACAGCTCCTCTGGAAGAGGAGGAGAGAGCAGCTCAGTGGCACTCCCCGCTCCATTTAAATGTCAGCAAGGTAGCTTCCACCAAAAGAATGCCTCCTGAGGGGGAAGAAAACAAGCAGAGTGTCAGGACCAGCTGGCAGCTTGAGAAAAAACAACCGTGCAGCTGAACAGCACCACTGGGAGCACTGGACGGCTGCCCCTGCCTCCTCATCGTCACTATTCAAGGCCTGTCAAAGGAATAATAAAAGGTGCGATAAAGAGAAGACAAATCTCAGGCAGTCAGAGCAGCAGTGGGATGGGACTGGGCAGAAGGGAGAGCTGTGTGAGCATTTAGGGGCTCGCAGAGGTGGCTGGTGCTGGAGAAATGCTTTCTGTCTCCAGAGGTGACAAGGCAGAGGGAGGGCCTGCCCATGACCTCGCACCATGCGGGGTCAGGCCCTTCTGCTGATCAAAAATTCATGAGGATTGGCCTGTCCCTTTGTTTCCTGGTGGTTTTCATCCGTCAGAGCGCTGAAGAAATGCTGGAGGATGGGACTGTGCCTTGTCAAGCCCCTGGTCTGGAATCCTTCACGTGGCAGCCTCAGCCCGGTCCCAGTCTTCATCCACCTCCACACCTTCCTGCTGGTGCTGCTGCTGCTGCCCCACTGGCCTGGAGAATCCTGGAGAATCCTGGAGAATCCTGGAGAATCCTGGAGAACCAGCATGGGCCACCATGAGAGGCACCTCTCCAGGGTCACTCATCACAGCCCTTCATTTTGAATGACCTGACCTATAAAAGTTACCTGCTCGGTCTTGAGAAGAGTCAGAGATGAAATTTCACCCAGGCAGAGAGACAATTTTCTCCAAAACAGGAATGCTCGAGAAGGACAGATTCCTCCAGGCCATAAAGGCTAGGAAGGAAATTGTTTTTGAAGGCCAAAAGCCTATTCTTTCCAGATTTAGGCACAGTGATAAACATCAAAAGGAAACAATGGATACCCACTTCTGCAGGTGTTTCCTTCATACTTAACTGCTCCCCTCCAGCCTGTTGGGAATAGTGCTCTTGCCTATTGTTTGGTAAATTCCAAGAATCATATTTATATCCATTATGTGAAGGACTACTTTGCTGGGTACATATTCCCCTGTGCATGACTACAGTGCTGTGCCAGCTGGGGCACTGGGGAAGCCAAACCCCAGCCAGGTTCCCCAGACCAAAGCCCAAAGACTCCAAGCCTCTGCACAGTTCAAGATATTCTCATCTTCCTCTGCTAAGAACATGGAAAAGAGCGTTTCATTCTGTGGACACTCTGTTTTCCAGCACTGGAAAACATTTCTTCACCCTCATCTCCACCACACAAGTGGCAGGACCTGCTCTGGATTGCTGCAGCTGACCTGAAGTAACACTCCAGTTACAAAAGCCAAACATTTGAGAAGGCTACCAAAGGAGAGGGAGTTGGCCTTCTTAAGCACAGCTCAGAAATTTTCCTAAGCAAAAAGAAACTTTGGGTAAACACCTTAGGAAGATGAGCTCATCCTCATGATGAGATCTCCTCCTGGAATTTTCTGTCTCCTCCTTGACATGGTAGAGTGAGACAAGTAACACAAAGATAATTTCTGGAAACAAAAGTTAGAAGAAGAAAAGTTTTAGAGATACTTAACTCATCATGTTGGTGCAATGCCTTTGAGAAGTGTCACAAATTTTTTTTGTTTGTTTATGTGTGATATCTTTTCCATATTCTTCCCTATTTTCCATGGCATCACTTTAATCTTCCTACAGCAAGAGATTGATATAAACATTGGAATTTTCAGGGGAAATTTAAGTAGTATGGCATAACTGCAGCACAACTGGAGGAACACAGTCCTCAAGCCTCCCAGTGAAATGTTTTCTCCCCACATGTGCCCCAAGAAATGCATGGAAATATTTGACTTCCCAATGCAGCTGGAGTTCGTTAAGACACCACAGAACCCAAACCAAGACTTGAGATTCCCTGTTTCCACCGAGATCTGCAATGCACAGCACAGGTGAGCCACTGTGTTTTAAAATGACAAAATGACCATCCATCAACAGAGAGGAAATGAAATTATAACAACAAAATTCCAAATGCAGCTGCTAATTCACTCTCCCAATAGATCCCTTTTATTAAAAAAACAAACAAAAAAAAGCAAAAAACAAAACAAAACAACAAACCACCAAGTTTTCTTTTTTTAACTGTGTGGGAAATGAAGGCATTCAGCTCTATTGAGACAGAAGGTCTGTCTGGCAGAGGAGCTGCTCTCCATGATACAATCTCTGATGGCCCATCTGTGACAGACATCAGTAAATATTTCATAGATGTCCTTCCAGAAGAAAGTGAAATGAAAACTTACCATCCCCACTACTTGCCACGTGTTCTGGGAGCCACTCTCAACAGAAAAACAAACAAAACCACAATTTTGTCTTAAAATTAACCCCCAACTGAAGGCAAAATAAAGCTTTTCATGAAGGAAGTCAACTAGATTTGTAAAAGATGGTTTTGTTGCAAGCAGTGATGAAGCAGAAATGGGTTTCCATCTCAGAAAAACTCTTCAGTTCACAGGTCTCTTTTTTCCCAACTCCCTGTTCACAACATATCATTTTCCAAATCCATGTGGAACCCAAATTTTTACCTCAGTGTTTCTGTGTAGTGGTTAAATTGTGCATTTCTGACATGGTAAAAGATAGAGAACAACACATATTAGTCAGCAGAAGGAAAGTTTTTAAAATTTATTATTTATAGTCTTTTTTTTTTTTTAATAGTGCTCATCAGCCTTTGTCTCTGAGCACTTCCCAGAGGTCAGTCACAAGTGATGTCCTCATTGCTGAGACACTGAGCAAAGGCCACATGGCCAAACCTCAGATGGAAATGGGAACTGATCCCCAGACCTTTGGAACTCCTCTCCTTTGTACCGTGCAGATGACTGGTCTCCTTTACCCTCCCACACCCCCACCCTGGCTTCTCCAAGTGTTTCACATGTCAATCCCACAAAAAACTGACAACAGCCCTTAATTTTAACAAGCATGTGCCACCAGGCACAATAAGATCATTCACAGCGCTCGGAGCGAAGCAGGTGGGGTGAGCCTGTTCCGGGTTGGCTGTGTCATTTTGGCATGAAGCTCTCTGTTGCTTCATAGAACTGAAACAAGATGTGTGAGGAAGGGTGACTTGTTTACAGCATCTCAATAATTAATAACCATTGCTGGAAAATGTTTCTAGATGTACAGGCACCGAGTCCCAAAGCATGACATGCACTTTGATTCATGTGTGACACGTGCTCCCTGATACATAAAATTCTCAGTGGCCTGGAGTTTGTCAGCCTGTTGATTCTGCTGAAACATATGTTGGTCTATTGAGGGAGCTGCGTGATGAGCAATTTCAAAAATGTCCCAATTTGGAAATGTAGCTGCAGACAGTGTTTTAGAGGAAGTGCTGTGTGATTGAAAGCTGAAGCTGCACCATGCAGTTCAAATTAGGTTTGGACATTGTGTGCACTGTCAGTTTGGAGGACTCTTCACATGCTTGCCAGAGGTTTATAGGACATATGGGTATGAGCCACAGAAAACATCTAGTCCTTCAGTTTCTATTTAGTTTTAATCAGACACAAAGATCCTTCCCTTTAAACACAAAGAGAAGGAACCTTATTTTTCAACAGGGAGCACAGAAAAGAGCAGGGGTGGAAGGAGTGAGAGAACAACTTATCCCTGCATAATCTCTGCTCTTCACACGATCCTCAGCCTGCTGATCTCACTTAGCTCTGGGGAGAGCAGAAACCAGAGCTAGCAGCCTGCAGGTTGTTTGGAGAAGAGAAATAAAAGAATCCATTTGGAACCAGCTCCTTTTTCATAACCTCATTTGTTTCATTCACCAGCTGTTTTTCTGAAAGGTGGTGAAGCAATAAAACACACCCTTGATTACCCTTTCCTTCTGAAATCTTTTCAGCCTTTTTTTTTTTTTTTTAATTTGAAGTTGCAGGAGTGTGAGAAAACCCAGTTGCATTCAGGGTCTGGTCCACCACCTATTGCCCTCAGCAGGCTTTGAACAGCATCCACGGGCCTGGGTTTGCAGAAATCTGGATTCCAAAGAGCACTTAATCACATTAGCCAAAATCCTGCTGATTTCTCAGCAAACTTTTTCCACCACGCTTGTTAAGGATGAGGGTGCTGTGAGCAATTTTCCCTTCACTGCATACGTTTAAGTCCAGCACAGCAAAGAAAGCTCAAGCTGAGCTGGGGCCCAGTTGATTCCAATGGGATTAAGCATTTATTTACAGGCAGGCATGTGTGTAAGCATCTTCCTGGATTACAGCCTCACACTGATTCAGGTTGAAATGAGTGTGCCTGTGCTGAAACAGGGCTTTATTGTCCTTTGAACTGGAGACTGTATGTCTTGGTGTCTTACTCCCTCTGCTTTGATGGTTGCACTGAAAGACGTTGTGGGTTCCTACAGTAAATCTGGCTCCATGCAAGTCACAAGGAACTTTTTTTTCATAGAGTTAACATTCACTTTCTCCTGCACAGGAGAGTGGAAGGATTTAAGGTTGACTGGCACGCTTGTGGCAAATTATATATATTATTTTTAAAAATAGCCCCAAAGCACAAATCATTGAGATCCAAATCTATATTTGATATAAAGGAGGCCAGATCCCTTTTTTTCCCCTGTGAGCAACTATTATTTGATAAAGGAGTTTTAATCAAAAGTATATATCAACTTTCATAACTACACTGGCCTTTACCAACTATACGTAAATTAAAAAAATATATTTAAATCATGGAATATAACAGCAAGGACCATCTCTCATTATGTAAACATACTCCACAGACCACTCTTCTGGTGGAACACAATGATGCAAAAGTAAATCAGAAAAAGACAAAGGAAAGAAAAAGAATCAAAGATGGTCATATAATAATAATAATAATAATAATAATAATAATAATAAAGAAATGTAACACCAGAACAAGAAGCATTTATTTGTAGCCTTATGCAATGCAGACTGGGTTCAGTGAGATTTCATCTGCTGATTTCAGGGAGAAAAGGATTAGGTTGTTCTTTCCTATGTATGGAAACCAGATAGCTGAGGCTGCCTCTTTGTTGTTCTCAGCAATGTAATCTAATATACCAAAATAAAAATCAAAACTGTACCTTTTTTTTTTTGTTAAGTCTCTAACTAACAGACACACCAATGAGATTTAGTCCTTCCTCAACCCCTCAACCTCAATTTAGCAGTACCAAACACAAACAGCTGGGACATAGCAGAAAACTGCATCCCAGAGGAAAAGCCAAACAAAATAATTACATGTGTTTGTGAACACATCCTCCTCAGTGGGGAACACCTACATCCAAAAAAACAATGTCCACTGGGGAAACCTGGCTGGAGCTAAGAGCCTTTGACTGCCTGAGAGTGGGAAGACTCTTGGAGGTGCAACCTTAACTGGACACATCTCATCCAGCATTCCCAATGCAGCCAAAGGAACAGCTGTCCCATTTCTTCCTCAGGGCTCTCTGACCCTGTGCCTCCATGGTGAGACCTTTGGCACAGGCATGGGGTCAGTTGACAGCAGCACTACCTTCTGCAGCAATGTGATATCTCAACCAAGACAAGATGGGCACTGCATGACAGCCTGGACAGAGAGGCAGGAGAGAACAGGCCCACTGCTCAGTGTTTCAGGAAAAATGAAAGGACAAGTGCAAGGCAGGTGGGGACTAGAAGCACTTGGATTTAGGGCTCTGACTCATGCCTGCAGATGGATTTAGCTAAGGCAGCCGCTGTCTCAGCTGTTTGCCCCAGTCCTCTGCCAAAGGTTATTCTGGGCCATCTGGAGGGACTGGGAACCCACTTGTGTCACATATGGGCTGAAGACACACTGTAGAGACTGGGGCAGCTTGGGGCAGGTAGGTCTCCTGCTCAAACTCTTGGTCCTCCCCACTACCAGCAGTGAGTCAGAACCCCAAGCAACAGCACCACAGGAGGGCTGATGCCCAGAGCTGCATGTGTAAGCCCTTGCAAATGCTCTACCAGGGTCACCACATGTGAAAGATGATGTTCAGGAAACACCATTCCCTTTTTGAAATGTGAGTAATAAAGTTTCCCAGAGGATTTTTGAAAGCAATGCCTTTGGGGATGCCTTTGGTATCCATCTCACAACGTCATAATCGCTTTCATAAAATAGGTGAGATACTCAGTATCTTATAAAAATAAAGCATTTTAAACTCAACAAAAGAGCATCAATATTTCTCCCAGCAGCAAATGATGCTGCTGAACCTATAGACTGATAATTCCACATAGTAACTGAGAGGTCTGCAGAAGAGTGACACCAAAACGTGGCTCTGCACAGAGGTGGCAGCAATTTTCACCATGTCTGTACCTAAAGAGGCAAAAGCGATGGATGTCTCTGCTTGAGCCTCCATGAGTTTTAGGGTGATGCAGGGAGGTCCTCTCTGGAGACACAGGTGAGGAGAGGTGTCCAGCTGGTGTGGAGCAGCCCCAGTGGTACCCAGATATCCCCTGGAGAGAGGGCACTGTGATAAGCATCAGCTGCTGTGACTTTGATCTCTCATGGTGGCCAAGGCATTTTGTCCAGGCTCCCATGCCCCAGCACACCCTGCAGGCTCCCCAGCAGACCCTGGGGCAGTTTTTGGGTGTGCAGAGCTGGCAACCTGCCAGCATACAGCTTTATAGCAAACTTGAGCACATCTGCACCAGCCTGGAGATGGAGAGGTGGGTGACAGCAGGGTGGACATACCTTGCAGCCAGCCAATTTAAACTCTTCATTATCTGAGCCGTTGGCAAGACTTTTTAGGGCCTCCACTGCATTTTCCCTACCTAATCAAGCTGAAGGCAAGGCATAGACCTCCCTGCCAAGGCAGAGTACCCAGTGTCCCAGACAATGGCTCCTTCTGGGCAGCCCAGCCAGCTTTGCAAACAGGGACAGTCCGTTTTGGAGTGATGAATGCCACGTTATTGGCTGAGACTTGTTAGGCATGCTGAATTCTCTCAACATGATCTCCTGACAGAGGACAGAATACAAGAAGGCTTGTATTTTCCTGCTAAAGCATTTACAAAGAAAGACAAAGCCTTAAGAAAGTTCGCCTGCTGGTTCCTCGCCTGTGCTACCCACATTGAGCTCAGCGCTGACAGAGTTTGCTGAGATGTTGGGAAATAATGTGTTTTTTGGAACACTAAAACTATCATTGCCTCTGATTAAAACAATCCAGCTCCCAGTTTGGTATAGTCATGATCACATACTGCTCTAAACATATATTCCAGCCTCTCTACTTATGTTCCCAGTTTCATATCGGAAACCCGTGATTTCACAGAGGTCACTCATGCACCTTGAGAGAAGTAACATAAAATTACCTACAATGTGAGTCTGGAAATAGCCTTCCCCCTTACTCTTTGTCTTTGCATCTTTCGTGCAAGTGTGCGTTCACACGTGTGTGTGTTCTTGAGTTGACATCTATTAAAGACTGATTCCATTTGTGTCAAACATGCCACCTACAGGGAGCATTTTGGAGCAGTCAAGTTACAGGAGACAGATAAAAAAGAAGAGGTAATGAATATGGAGTGTAAATGCCTTAGCAAAGTAATGGAGACACGTACTAAGAGCAAGTGAAATTTGACCTTCTGGCTGAAAACCTGATAGCGAACCAATTGGAGAACTTTAGAAAATTGGATCAGCCTCAATGGGCACAGAGTAAACATTGGGAGTGCAATACAGTCTTATTAAACATAATGCACATTTAATGCATAATTTTATTGCAACCAATTTCATGGTACTGCCTTAAATGAGTCCAGGTCTACTTCAACTGTAGCAGTCCACTACCATTAGTGCCTCTTAAAAGAATTGCAAGGCCAGTAAACTATCACCAGTCTGATCTCTCCCTTAGCCCATACTTTCTGCTTCATAAACTCTCCCAGCTCCCACAGCTTGTAGTGAGATCTTGTCTTCGTTCAGTACCCAGCTTTTGAAACACTAAACTGTTTTGGCAAGTCTTCACAGATGGGAATGTTACAACATTTCCATTTTATGCTGGTGCAGTAAAGCAGTGAAGCTTTGCAGCTATAGATCAGTCAGCTGAATCCCAGCCTTACAACAGGAGTTCCTGGAACCTGTACAATCAGACTGGTGTTGAAGATTTCTCAAGCATAGCAGGCAAAATCCTATTTTTCTAAGTGACAGCAGTAGTGTTTGCCCTCTGATAGGAACAAGGAATAGGGAAAACAAATGATGCTGAGCTCTAAGAGAGTCAGTAGCCTCCCTCACAAACTGATAGGGGATGCCTGGATTAACACATAAGGAACTGCAAAGAAACAACAAGAACTGCTTAATTTATACCCTCAGAGTACAAAACCCCACAAATGAGTTTCCAGTCTCTTCTTGCTGAGCTCTTCACAGCCTGTGGCATTGTTATCTGCACCTTGTAGAAACACCAGCCAGGGAAGAGATGTTTCAGCATCAGCCTGGGATTTTCCAGGTGTAAAGGACATCCTGTGTGCAGCTGAGCTCGGACTTTCAACACGCTGGAGCTGGAGGGGTGTTTGAGTCCAGATCTGAGCCCATCCCTAGATGTGAGATCAGCCCTTTGTGTTCTGTCACAGTGAGCTGCTAATAACATCTGCAGAGCAGTGCTGCTGGAGCTCCCTGCAGGGGTCCTGTTTGCCAGGCACCACACACATATGTACACAAGAGATATCTCTTGCCCTGACAAGCTTTGGGATTCCGGCTAGTAGTGAAATGCAGCGTGGGGGTGACACACACACAGGAGTGGAAGAGGCCACCACCGTTGTCATCAAGTGGTACAGTGTCATGAATCAAGCCTCCAGTGATAGTGAAATAACACACTGGCTGCTTTTGGCTCCCATCCTGAGTTTTCAAGCCCTTCCTGCTGTGATCACAACCAGAGAGGGCTCACTTCATCATCTTTCGCCACACAGCAGCAGACCTGGAACTGTTCTGAAAAAAAAAAAAAAAAAAAAAAGCCCAAACACTGTGAAATTCTTCATTCATATTCTGAGTACAGTCATTGAGGAAAAGCCAGAAAGACTGATGTAGTCCCTGGTACCAGGATCTTCTGGAGTACAGAGGAGAGCACAAGGTCAGCCCAAAAACATAGCATTCTTCTGCTGGTACAGCACAAAAGTGTAACCTCTGCTGTCCTGTTCACTGGGACAGTGCAAAGGTCTTCAAGACATGCCAGAACTGAACCTGAAGTTTTGCATTCCAACAGACTAGTCAATGGTTTTGTGAACTTTATGGCTTTTGGTGGACAGAGAAAACATTGTCTAAAACCCCATGTATGTGTGGACCCCGAACTTCGCCTGGCCACAAGTGGCACAGCAAACCTAGGCAGGTAGGTTTAACATATATATGATTCCAATAAAAGGACAAAAAAATAATATCCCTAAATGTAGGTGATGGCTCTGCACATTTATGGAATGCTGAATTATTGAAAACTACTCTGTAGATAATTCTTTTGTTGCCATTTCCTCTGAATCAAATCATGAAGATATGTTTCTGATTGTGAACATACTTGAAAAATGTTGGCGTTTAAAAAAAGAATTATACAAAAGTCTCATTCATTTTTAACTCTAAATAGCATTTAATTAGCAATCCAACAGCATTTACAATGGCAACACATGAATAATTCTGGAGAGGGGAAAAGAAAGAAAATAAAATATTTCAGCATCAGTCTCACCAGGATTTGTAGAATGGGAAGAAAAGTAAGTTAAAATGATGGAAAACCCTTTTGATGCTGTCATATCAGGTTGTGGAATTTACAGCTGGCAGGCTGGCCATAGCCTGTGGCCTCATGTCACACGTCCATGCACACATTATTTTGAGGAGAGGGATAGGTAGGAGCTGGAAGGGGTAACTCTGGATTTCCACTGAGGGATGTGCAAAAGGGAAGTCTACCAAGAAGAGGAGCAAAAAGTGGCCACCAGCAGAGGATTTCACTGACCCTGCTTGAAGACAGCCTAAATTTCAAGATGAAATTGCCCAGCTAGTCTATGGCTGTCCTGTTCACACACTGCACATGGAAATGCATATTCCTTCCTACCTTTACAAGAATTTTCCCAGAGAGAGACAGGCAGAGACAAGGCTCTACCTTCTGCAATATTGGGACCAAGGATGCTCAAAAGCTCTCCACGGCTTCTCACAGGAAGAGAGCATTCTCTGAAACACAAAGAGTGCTTCAGGCAAGTACCTCTGTCTTGTAGCTGTGGCTACTCACCCACAAGTGAGGCTTGCTCAGGCACCTGCCAAGCTAGAAATGCCTACAACTGTTTAAGGTTGCCAGGGGAAACACAGTGCCCACGTCTGAATGAACTTGTCTGTCTACCTAGAAGACCTGGTGGAAAACTGGGACTTCACACTTGCTAAGAAATGCTGGCAGGTTTGACATCACCCATCTCCAGCTGAAATGAAATTTGGAAATTACTCAGGAAAAGCAGTCCATTTGAATAAAGGGTTCCAGAAGTATCAAACTGACCTTGCTGTAGACAACATTTGCCAGTTGTAGTCATCTGTTTAAACAGACAAGCCAGGTGCAGTTGGAAAAAGCAGAAAATATTTCCACTGTTAGAACTTTTCTTTATGTTTGAAATACTTCAAAGCTAAGAACATATTCTCTGAGCCAAATCAGATATGCATTTGTTAGACCATCTCTGACAGAAGTTAATTGGAAACTATAAACTTTCTATTGCTTATGTCCTGAGACTAGCAAAGCCTCAACAAAGCTCCCCTTCCTTATGGAAATGCACCTTTTTGGTCTTACAAAACTAGCTATTATTTTTCAATAAACTTAATGATACCTTTCAAGCTATTCACAGCAACGTCTTCCAAATTGGAAACAATTTTAATGCAAAGTCATCAACAGATATTGAAAGGGCGTTTTTAAAAAAGGTTTAAATTACTACATCAGTATTTTATTGATAAGCAGGTATGTTAATAATCCATTGCTTTTAGCAATGGGTGGTTATATCAGCTTCTACTGATGTGTCTCATACTTGTAATTTATTACATTTGTTGTTATTCTCGTTACAGCTGCACCTGGAGACAGACATCTCCATTGGCCCAAAAGACTAAAAAACTAAAGTAAAAAAATTGTTGAAAACCCCAAAAAACTTTAAAAAATAAAAAGAAGGAAAAAAATTTGAAGTTTTTGGAGTTCTGTATTCCGTAACAAAGAATCACGATAGCTTGCTTCATCCTAAAAACGCAAATCAAGACAAATAAGTGTGGTGAAACATTAACACAGCAAACAGTTGAATGGCTAAATTCTGTGTAAAACTTGTGAAGCTTGATGCCTCGGGATGTTACAGAGGGAGGTGTCTTTTCAAGGGAGACCTGCTTTCCATCTTTTCTCAGGACAGGAGAGCATGGTGAGGGTGACTGCACCCCAGGCTCCCAGCCAGGGTCCAGGTCTCTTTCTTTCCACGTTGCAGTTTCCCATGTGCAGGCAGTGATAATTCAGCATCATGAAAAAACATAAATTGTCAGATAGGCAATGCTGAGATGAAAGGAACATTATCTTTTACAGCTGGCCAAGACTCTGAACTTTTATGGCTTTCTACAAGAAGTAACCAGAAATGACATAACTATTCTTGCACTTTTCTAATTTCTATTCCAATTTACTGTAAGCCTGGTGTGATAAGATCAAAAATGTGTTTTAGCTGTGGGCAGGTTTTAAAACCACATTGTCCTAAACCCCTGAAAATCAGGATTCTTGATAGAAACTGTGATAAACCCCAAAGTCTGACTATATTAGCAGGAGAAGCTATCATATAGAAAATTTAATGAAGATTTCAAATATTTCTTCTGTGTCCTAAAGCCATTATTCACAGCTAAAGGACTGTAAATCTTC
>VZTT01007736.1:0-25198 GCA_013400855.1 Buphagus erythrorhynchus | reverse complement strand
TATAAAATATAGTTCTAAACCAATCAAGAAATTGAATACCAGAAAATAAATTCTCTGTCTTTAGCCTGTCCTTCGCTTTAAAATATGAAACTCACTTAAATAAGGAAGGTGGATATTTAAACACATCTGCCATACTGCAACAGTACATCAAGTCCACTATGTGAAGCCAACTAGAGGGGCTGTCCATTAGAGAAGATATGGTCCAGCAAATCAATAAATAGATGCAGAAGGAGGAGGATCTATTCTTAGCCTCATGGCTAGCTCATGTAAAGTGCTAGAAAGTAAATTTTCCTCTTTTAAGCTTAATTTTGTCCTTTCCCTCTGCTGTGTACTCCTTTGGGCAAGGCAATGTCTCTGGGCTAAGGTGTGCAGGAAGAGATTTCCCAGCTCCCTGAAACTGCTGGAGTGGAAATTGGATGTCTCTGCATTCATCTGCATCAGCCACCTTGATGCTGCTCTGGCTTCGTGCATTTTCTTCTCCTCTTCTGCTTTCCTTGAGAGTGCTGCAGCAAGCTGGTGATGGTTCGGATTCCAGGTATATTCACATCTGGCTTGGAGAAATTCCTAGCAGGAAAAGAAAAAAAAAAAATCCTGCTGATTGTGATTCCTAGGTTCATACTTAATTTAAGAGATCTCAAATGTAGGGATTGCCCCTGCTTGGGAAGAAGCACTCGTCGAGTTTGTGAGTCCTGTGGTGTTTGCCAAGGACAAGAGAAGGGAGAATTTCAACCTGGGGGAAAGTGTGCTGATGGATTGCAACCACGTCACCACGAACACGTGTAAAAATAGCCCAGGCACAAAGAAAATCAGGAGATATTGGCAGTCACTGCTCAGGAGAAGAACTGTCCAAGTTCTCAGACTGTTTTCCTCTTCGCCTGGTGCTCCTCACACTGGAATGCGCAGGCAGCATGTGGGGAGGGAAAATTGCCTCCAGCAAGGATGAGACCCTCTGGCTCCAAGGAGACAGCACTGATTCCCACCCCAAGAGGAATTGGCCCACCCTGGCCAGCACGGAGGGGGAACCAAAACACACACCCCTTGGATGGCTGGAGCTCAAGCCACCATTTGCCTGTCTGGAGCAGGATAATTTGTCAGACACCAGCTGCTGCACTCTCTGTCCTCTTGGGCACACTTGTTATTGCGTTACAGACTGCCTGAAGAATGCGGGATGTCGTGGAAAGGAAAATGACTGCAACCTTGCTCGCTCAAATAATCTGAGGTTTTTTATTTCCCCCCCCTCCCGTGAGAGGCTCTGCCATGCACGGTGCGTTCGTAAAGCACTGGGAAGGGAAAAGGGGGGTGGGGGGAAGAGAAGGAGAGGGAGAAGAAGGAGAAGAAGAGGGAAAAGCCAGGCTGGCAATGCTGGGGAAGTGCTTTTGTGACCACACAAAGAGATTTAAGACCGGATGGAAGTGGTCCCCCCCGCTCACTTGCTCCCTTGCCTGACAGCTCCTTGCTGTCTCTGAAAGAGTTACTCAGGAGGATTTCAGGGGTAGGTTTCTAGAGCGACACCATGTCTAATTATGTACGAGACGGAATGAAAAGGTGTAGGCCTGTCTTTCCAACTCAGAAAAAAATGTGGTGTCCTGCGAATAAGAAATGAACAGACTGACCTTTTCAGAGCTGCTGAAAGAGAAAACCAGATGTATTCCTCAAGAGTCACTATGACTGAAGGGTGATAAAGGCTTGCATTGTGCACTTGAATAAAAGGAAAGCTAACCAGAAAACAGCAGCTGATAATAGTCAGGCCAGGCTGTGCTATTGTCCAAGGCACAAATGTTCAGCATTGGCCTAGACCACACTGCTGGTATATACAGCACAGACTTGGGGGAGAAATTAAAAAGAGAAGGGGGAGGCAGCTTTTTTTATTTTTGCTACCAACCAGAGATTGTGTGAAACTGCTAGCAGTTGTAAGGCCACAGAGGAAGAAAATTATCTGGGATCTTTTCCCCACCACACACAAGGACAAACATACACACACTCCATTTCTAGCATTATGTTCCTGTAAGATCTGAATCTAACCATCTGCCAAATGAATAGACAAAACCCAGCTTGTCTTCCAGGGTTCAGATGTAAGGGGGTGGATAAAGAGGAAGCATCACGCTGGTGAAGAGGCTGGAGCTTTCTGCAAAACAGGGGTCTCCAGAGCTCAGGTCAACCAGCTAGAAACAACAACAGCTTTAATCAAGGACCTGAGGCTGGGTGAGGAGCAATAGGTAGGTCTGATTGTCCCCCACACCAGGAAGGTCTCTATTACCACCATAAAATCCAGAGAAAAAGCAAGGGTTGGGGGATAGAAACAGAGGTGGAAAGGAGTGATCTGTGAGGAGCAGAAAAAAAAAAAAAAAAGGAAAATAAAAAGAAAAACCAGAGCACAAACCCCAAACTACATCCCTCCACTTCTCTAAGACTTGGGGAAAAAACACTGGCTTGACCCTGGGCAAGAGCCTCTTGCTTCAAGCCCTACTTCCATGACCTCTCTGGATTATTCAGCATCACACACCTGCCAAAGGCTCTCTCAGACACTTTGAATGTCATGCCACTGTTTGAGAACCAAGGCTGGGTCTGAGTGAGCAGATCTTGCCCACTGGAGATTGTTATTTTTAGAGTGGGCATGATAAGCTTCTGCCAGGCACCATCCACAGCCAACTATGTCCATGCAGAAGCTTAAATCAACCCCAGTGCTTGCTGGAAGATCTTGCCTTTTCTTATTTAAATGTGCTCTCTGAAACAACACTTTTGGGGGGCTAAGAAATCTGAGAATGTGGTGGGAGAGGGCTGCCCTGCTCCTCACTCCCCTTCCAGAAACAACAGACTTGCAAAGGGTCTTTTGTGGTTTTCTTTTTTTTTTTTTTTTTTTTTCCACAGTGTTGGTTTTGTCCTTTACAAAATTAGTTCAAGGAGATTTATTGCTGGCAACAGGCACTGAGGAGGACTGGCCTGGTGCTTTTCTGCAGAAGATGAGACAGGGTGTTCCCAACCTCAAAGTGCCGCAGCTTGGCCATCAGGAGATGCGGTGGAGTTTGCTTCCTGGCTACTGCAGTGTGACCTTGGGATGCATCCCTTCACCTCTCCCTGCCTGTCCCCCCTTGTCTCAGGACTGAGCTCTGGTATGAAAGTCCTCCAGAGCTGGAGCTGGCTGTCACAGTGCACAGTACAGCTCCTAGCACAGCAAAACGCATTATTTCAACAGGATGGGGCAGCTGTTTGTATAAGGAATTAATTACACTCATTGCTACCAGATACAAGTCCTCCACACATCACTGAGGCAAAGAAATGTGGTCTTAAAGGAAAAGCACCTGGGAGAGGACACAGGTATGTGCCAGCTGCAAAGTCAGACAGGAGTGGGGCTCTGTTTCCTTCCACCCTGCCTTCCCGATGTGTTTCAGCCAAAACTTGGGAAAATAACCCCAGGAAGCAGGCTATTTTGAGGCTTCTGGGCCGTGACTTTTCTGCTGTGATTACCCTGGAGGCATCTAATTAGTAGCAGTAGGGCTGCCTTTTCTTTCTGATCTCTGCAAGGAACCATACTGAGAAGCTACCAACTCATCTCACGCTGTACCCACAAGACCTGTACAAGCTCCCTAGACAGTAAGCTTTATTTCTCCCATGTCAACAAAAGTAGGAGAGATCTGGGGGGTGGAGTAGATGGACAGGAGGAGAGAGAAGGTGATTCACAGGGAAATAATGTATTCCTGCCATACATTCAGAGAATTAAATAGCACATGTACACACACACACACACACACACACACACACACACACACATGCACACTCATGAGGCTGAGGAAGCAGTCTGAATAACTTTCAAAAGGCTTGCTGCATCTTGCTCCATGAGTGGGTAATGCTTGGCTATTTCTAAGAGACAGACATTAAAATCTGCAGCACAGTCATTTAGAATTTCAAAGGATTCTTCATCAGGGGGTGGAATACAAAAGACACCACAGTTATTCACATAATACAAGCAAGGTTTGGGAAACAGCAGCATGCCATTAGGTAACACTGAGCAGAAAACCTTTCTGGAGAAGCATAAGATCTATTCATTCAAAGTAAAGAAGTGACCCTAAAAATTTCTCATATCATTTATCTGTGGAGATATATGTAAAATGTATGTGGGCACATATTTAGAAGTATCTTTGTGCAGCTATGTTTTATACACCACTTGGAGAAGAGCTTGAGAGAGGATCTGAAATGTGTACTGTGATGCAGACAAGAAAAGGAGGGGAAAAAATATATATTCAAAATACATCACACATCATCCACGCATCTACACAAACATGCTCACATTTCTTTCACCGTGAGCTTTGGGTGTCAATCAGCAGAGAACAAACAGCAAAATGAAAACCAGGAGCTCCTTCTGTTGAGGTTTTATGACAGCGTCCTCCAACATTTCCCTGTTTTTGTTTCCAATGTGCTAAACTAACTGCATGGCTGGAGCGGCGAGGAATGCAGAGCTCACACATGTAAAGCATTGTGTCCTCTGACATACTATTACACAGAAGGCTCACAGTTCCCCCCTCTCCCTCCCCTTCCTGGTGTTGATGAATTACATGAGATGAATATCACAGATCTGGGCTTTTTTAAAACCGTGAGCTTAGGCAGCAACAACGACTGCAAAGCAGACACCGTTGTCTGAACCTCTATTGTTTCTATTTCGGGAGCACATTGAGTGATTAGTTTGGGTAACAGTAACATCACATTACCTTCTACAGGCTGGAAATGTCTTTTAAAACTGAGGCAACGTGGAGGCCATGTGATACAATACTGTAGACAGAGCCAAGTGGAATACATCAAAGAGTGCCTTGATGCAGATGTTTCATGCAGAAGAAAATTAGGTCAGAGACCACTTCAATTTCAGCTTCTGCCAGGCTTGTTTGAGAGCTTCCAGTGAATTCCTAATGAATAGCTTCTAGGGCACTTTTCTCTCATTCAGTCACAAACTGCCACAGCCAGATGAGCTTTCCATGTGGAATTTTTTCTCATTATTTAAAATACTAATACTTTGTGTTCACAGATTCCAGAATCTTCCTTGCAACAATAGCAACAACTCCCCCTCCTTCATCACCCCCCCCCTGCTCACAATAAAAAATGAAGGAAAAGAAAAAGGTGAGAAGAATAACCAATTGATACACAGTGTCTGCTACAGGGAGTGTGTAGGGGGGTGGGGGAAAAAAAAAAAAGCAAAAAAGAAGCCTTTTACCAATTTTATATTGTAAACAAATACTTGGTGAGGAGGTTCTTCATAAATGAGTGATTTTTTGCATCTTGATTTTTTTTTTTTTCTGTATTGGCAAGGAGTGAGATGCTTTGAAGATGTTTTTTGCAGCCTGTGCACATCTCAGCTGGCACTGCCTGCTGCAGCCACTGGCCCATTGCACCTCTGAAGGGAGAGCAGAGGCTGCCTTGGAGCTGCACACAGCCAGTCTGCACAAAGCCTTCTGAACTTCTGCTGAGCCACAGAGCCCACCCACCTCTCTGCTGAGCTCATCCCCCTTCCCTAAGCAGCTCTGTGGGCCTCTTGTGAACATCTCAACCAAAAAACAAACATGAGTGTGTTCACTAAGCAATTGAGATCCAGCTCTTCTTTAAAGCTGACCATAAGCTGAGCAGAGCATCTCGTGATCCCATATGTGTGCTATGCCACCAGGGACAGCAAGGTTGTGGCACTTGGGAATATAAACAATGGCCTGGAACCTTCCTAAATGGGAAGAACTCTCCAGAACTTGTTACATGGGGTTTTTTCAGTGTGATTCACCTTCGCAGTGGAATACAAAAGTAGTTCAGCAAGCTGTGAGCTAGAGTCCAAGACTCCAACCCAGGCCCCAGCCCTGCCAAATGTGACTTCTTGAGTGTCACATGTCATTCAATCCATATGCCTGACACTATTTTTGCCTTCCTATGGTGGTCAGGGGGCCAAATTTGAAGCTGGATCAAAACCTGTAAGCACAGGAGTTATCCAAGGGACATATTGATAGGGCAAAGACATAAATCTGATTGCTAAGATGAGAAAAACCTTCTCACTCTTTACCACCCAGGCATGCAGGGAGCAAAGGCTTCACAAAACAGAGAGGTCCCCTCCGACACAGGACCAGGACCATCCATGAACAGCTTTACCTTGCAGTCCTGAGTGTCCTGCACTCCACCCACATGGTGCACAGGATCATTTTGAGAGCAGTGACTCAGGCTGCCAAAGGAGACGATCCAGAAGCTGACATCAGCCTCAACACGTCCAGCTGTTGTTGTTCACTGGGTCACAGACTCCTGACAGAACAGTGTAAACTCCCTTGTGCTCCCAGGGGCTTAGGTGGAATGAAAGCATAATGTGAATTTGCAGAAGAATTCTGTTCTTCATCTCTATTTTCTTGTGCAGAACTCAGAGTCCTACAGAAGTTCACAAATGTTCCTTTGTCCCAGCAGAACAATGGAGGTCTTTACCCATCAAAACCATCATTTCAGAGATGACTTGATATTTAGGATGCTTCCAAATTCACACCACCATATTAAAGCACTGGGACCTGATTTTTTCAGCTGTAGAGCCCTCAGCTGAATGACTCATGGCATGAACAGGACACTCTTGCTCACGTACACATCCACCAGTGTGGACAGAGCATGTCAGCATGTCAATTTTGTGTTCCAGCAGTCACACCCTAAACCACTCCAGAAATATCTTTCGATGAACCACTTGCAAGGTCATAGTTAATCACACCTCTCCAGAGGAACCACCTGTCCACAAAATGCTCCACCTGGATGCTCCCCTGCTCTGTTTGCTGGCTCTGGAGTAGACCTATGCTTCTCTTCAAAGGTTTCCATCTCTTCTGGCCCTGACTCTAAGAGATTTTTTGGGGAACTCTTCTATAGTCAAATCCACCCAAGGGGTTCTCAGACAGAGCAAATAGGAGCACGAGCATCTTCCCCTGTCTCCCTAATTTGAATTCTCCTACAACTGCATGATTGCTGTACATTTGGAATGTTTGTGCCCTTCTCCATTCTACCCCCCTCAGTTCTTAGGATCCACTGCAAAGACACAATGGCTCATCTAAAAACACTTAAATGCATTTCTCCTCCACCTTAATTCTTAGCCCTTTTAGCTCAACACTTCTCCAAGGCCTAACAGATACAATTTATTTTTGTTAACCTCCAACTTTTCTTAAAACCCCCATCCATTTAAACACCACCACAGAAGGGAAACTTTTGTAAAATATGCTGGAATTCAATTCACCATGCACCTAATTGAGACACTTTTACTCATTTGTCAGTGGCTGTTCATGCTCTTGGGATACTGGGGTGGAAGACTATTTACAAAGTTAAAACACACCAAAATAATCCACTTCAGGAATTGAGTTTCTCACTATAAACAATAAAAGCTACCATATCCACCACCTGTTCCACACAGGGGACCAGAGAAGGTGATCCTTCTGGCAAAAGGAATTAAGCTTTTTTTTTTTCCTGATCACTAGGCATAGAGATGTAAGCCTGCTTTCACAGCAGAGCAGATGCAGCTTGGCAGCAACCATGAGCACTTGTCTTCACCCTGCAGTTCAAGACATAGCTCTCCTTACCCACACAGACACTGGCATCTCTAGGGATGCTGCTGCAAAGTGGGACTCTGCTGTGGGCTCTATTTGATCCATATCTGGCCATCAAATTTATATTTTGCACAGTTAAGTGGACAGCCTTATGCAGGAACAAAAAGTCCTGCTGTCCCATCAGCAGCTGCTTTTCTGTTCCTGGAGGAACTCAGCCTCTTCTCTGCACAAAGCCTCTGTTGTTTTGAATTTTCCTGGCCACTGACCAGGATCCTGGAAGAAGTTCTTCCCTTTAACACAAAATAAATGGTCAGGCCATCTCTCACTACAGGTCTAGATGGGTTAGGACTAAGGGGAAGGGAAAAAGCTTTTTTCTCTGTAGTGTTTGCTGTGCAGCAAGAGAAGTTACTGACACAGCTGTGGTCCTACAGGCATCACTGAATGCCTTGGGGCTTGGCTCTCCATCACTCTAGGTGAAGCCAGAAGGACCTGATATTTTTGAAACAGCCAGTGTTCAATAGGTTTTATTTTGATCCATCTAATTTCCAAACAATCCCCAATTCTTGTTTGGAAGTTTACCTATTCCTTATCCTCAACACTAAAGCTCAATTGATAAAGAACAATGCCTAATACACCAGTTATTCTTGGAAAGAAAGGGAGAATCTAAAAGACAGGAGACTCAACACCTGTTCCACCACCAGCATAAATGGCAAAAGTTGCGTTGAATGAACTAATTCATCTGCACAACCCATCAAATTAGGACTGTTTTTAAATAGCCTCTTGACTGAGAATTGATGTCTCATTATTCTAAAGTATATCACAGTGAGAGCTCTAGGAATACCAAACAGAATAACTCTCCAAACTGCAGAAACTGCAGCAGAGATTTCACAATGAAACACTTTACATTTCAGACTTTTTAACAACTTCTGCTGTGAGAAGAGTCTGAGGGGCTGGTGAATACACTCACCAGGTTTACAAAGCCTGTGCAGGGCTGGAATGTCCTGCCTCAAGTGGATGCCACAAGGGCCCTGCAGCCAAATTCTTTCAGACTCGGTGATGAAACGTGGCCAGTGGTGAGAGAGGAAAACAATGCCTCAGTGACCTGGTTCCATATCTGATTGTGGCTGTCCTGTGGTGTGAAACTGAGGCTTTTCTGCCTCATTTTCAGCAACGGGATGAACAGAGGTAATGCCAGTTCCCCTCCAAATGCAAATGTGTGGAAAATTCAGAAGCTCTACTCAGAATATCCTAGGCAAAACCTGCTCAAAAAAGCACAGCAGCCATCACCAGAGGTACACTTAGAGCTTGGCAATAACTAGCATTCTTTTTCTTATCTTTCATTTTAATAATCATGCTTAGATGATTTGCTTTTTCTAAAAACCTACTTCCTCTGCTTTTCTGTACACGCACTAACCATGGTTGCCTGCAGAATTTCATTCAGGATCCGATGTTTTAAGTTAGGGATAAGGTGAAATTTCTGCTTCAGAAAACTCAGATTTAATTACATACTAAAGCAGAACATTACGCCAAAATGCTTCATTATGAAAAAAGTTGAATGAAAATATTTGGACTTCTTCTCAGTTCTCTAGTCTTTTTTTCTTTTGTCTTTGGAATGGCAGTGGGCTGGAGACACGAATCTGCTAATAATTTGAAACTGCAATTTGACAAATAAATGAACTTGCAAATGTTCCTGTAAATGTCTGGGCAGAGCTGATTTCAAGGCCTAGCCATGAAATATTTGGAGATTTAAGGCACCACAAAGGACTGACAGGACTAGCTGTCATGCTGAGGAGAGAAGAAATGGTAGCAGCAGCATGACCTCAAAGCACACAGCAGACCCCAAAAACCTCTTTACCATCCAAGGAAACTGCTGAAATGTCCCAGTGGCTGTGGAGGTGCTTGCTGACCATCATATGTGTTCTTTTGGACCAGTAGGCTGCTTGTCCTCACAGCATGCTTCCATGTGTCTCTTCCTGCCACCTTTTCCCATTGGCAGGTGCTGGCAGCTCTTTCAAAGAGCTCTCATGGCTCTTTTTCCAAACCATGGAGTGGCCTGAGGTTTCACATCCAGAAGGTTTTCCACCTCACCCTCATTTTGGAAATGAATCATATTGTCACAGGAGCCTCAGCAGCTTCTGAAAGTCATGGAAGAGCTTACTTAGAGCAGGGCTGATTTGAGCACTTATCAAATCTAGGAACTAATTGTTTTTATGTCCCTGGTGGAGCACACTAAAGGAACTCCCAGTGCTGTGTGATACCAACCCTAAGGAGCACTAATACAACTCCAGTTAAGGTCTGAACAAGGCTTTTGCCTGACTTTGGCTCTAATCCTTTCTTCACCTTAGTGTATGGGGTTTGAATCTGGACAGAGGCCACTCTTCTGTGCCTTTGTGTCCAATGTCCAAAAGGTTCTGTTTTCATTATTTTCTCCAAGCTGCAGCCCTTGGGCTGCTTGGATATGCTCAGGTCCAGACATGGTCCCTGCAGACATGGCTGAAGGGCCATTCAGCATTTTAAGAGTCATGAATAATCTCTCAAGAACCTCGGTAAACTCTGAATAAAAGACATATTCATTACTGGGTGGGAATCAATGATCAAGAAAAATAGTATTGCATGCTGTGCCTGGCATGGGGCAACCCTGGATGTATGGATAGATAGGGAATGGATATATGGACACTAGTGATATGGAAAGGGACCTGGGGCTCCTGGTCAGTGGCCAGCTGGACATGAGCCAGCAGTGCCCTGGAGCCAGGAGGGACATCCCTGTCGTGGGGCACCAGGTCCAGCATGGCCATCGAGGCCAGAGAGGGATTGTCCTGCTCTGCCTCACCTGGAATATCGTGTGCAGTTCCAGGCAGCACAGTGTAAAATTGACATTAAACTGTCAGGGAGTGTGCAAAGGAGGGGATGGGGATGGGGAAGGGTCTGGAGGGGCCATTGAGGGGCAGCTGAGGGCACTTGGTGTGTTCAGCTGGAGAAGACTGAGGGGAGACCTCACTGCAGTTCTGCAGCTTCCTGGTGAGGGGAAGAGGAGGGGCAGGCAGTGATCTCTGCTCTGTGGTGACCAGGGACAGGACCCGAGGAAATGGCCTGAAGTTGTGTCAGTGGGGTTAGATGGATATGAGGAAAAAATTTTCACCCAGAGTTTGGTTGGGCACTGGAACAGCTCCCCAGGGAAGTGGTCACAGCATCAAGCTTGTCTTGAGTACAAGAAGTATTTGGACAATACTCTCAGGAACTTGGTGTGATTTTTAGAGTCTCTGCAGGGCCAGGAGCTGGACTTGATGGTCCTTGTGGGTCCCTTCCAACTCAGGCTGTTCTATAATTCTGTGATTCTAAGTCTCCCCATTCATAGGTAATTCTGTCCTGTTCACTGGCATTTTTTTATGGAGAAGGAACAATCAAGTTCCTTTCCACTGTAACAACTGAGAAGAATAGGAGTAAAATGGCAGCAAGAAAGAATTTTGGCATCTGCCAAAGATGTAAAGGGTAGAAACATGCTCACCATCACAAACTGATGTCTTAAGTTTTGAGGCAGATTTTTGGAGAGCCAAAGAGGAGCCGGACCTTCCTTCCAAGCAGCAACTGCTGAAATGGTTTCTTGGTCACTGACTACAGAGGAAACTCAGATTGCAGTCTAAAATCAGGAAAAGCAGCAAGAGGGACCAAACCCACATTTCCAGAGGCTAATGAGCTTCCTACAAGAATGCAGCACTTCTTCCACAGCAAGCATCTTCATTTCCTGATGGATCCCATTCTGTAATTATTGATTGCTCCCTTTTATCTCTATGGACCCCTCATTGAGTGAAGTTTAAAAAGTCTACTCATAGTACATGTGCAAGTCTCAAAGGATGCCAGCAATTTCATCACACTGTCACTGCCAAGTACCCAAGGTCTATAGTGCAGACACACTTTTTAAAACTCCCAACCAAGTCAGCTGTTCCAAAGGTAGGACACATTCCCTCCAAGCCCTAACTTGTTGCTAGGTACTGCAAGTCAACAGTTGGCATCCTGCCTTCCTCTTAAGCCATCTACCACCTAAACATGTCAGAATGGAGGAATATCAGTTGTTGTCTGGTACATAGAAGGTTTTTTTTTTCCTTAACATTTCCTGTAGATCACCTCCTCTGCATCAATTCCTCACTGTGCTGCTATCAAACAAAGCTGGATGACACTTCTTAAGGGGAGAGATCCAAAACGGAAAAGTGGAGCTTTATCATTTTTGAAGAAACCTGTAAAACTGAAAGAGGCACCCCAGAAATCCCTACCTGCCTTGTTTTGGAGTAGGCAAAACTTGCTGTACATGTGCCTGGTGTTGTTCCTTCAAGTACATGTGAAAACAGCAGCAGCTGAAGTGTATCTCAACAATTATTGTTAATTTATGATCACACTCCTGACAGCAACAGAGAGACCAGAGCAATATCCTATACATGTGGTTCAAGGTTAGTCAGTGCATCAGTGCTTTCCCCTTGTCACTGGGTCGCTGAGAAACAGGACATCATTGCCTTGGAAAGTCAGGAACATTCTCAGAGAGCAGTTGAGTGAGGGAAGAGATGCAAATTCCACAATTACATTTTTTTCCTAAGCATATGGTATTTGATATACACTAATCCTTGTTTCCAAGTACTGGCAGGTGCTTTGGAGGTAGTTTTCTCAGTGTCCTTATTATTTAAAAAAAATTTACCCTTTGTCTTCTTTATTTTTTTCTTTTTGTGCTTACTTGAAGAAGATGCCAGATAGGACCAAGTAATAGTTAAGAACTGTGTAAGTGGAGGCTTCCAATTGGCTTCAGAAGTCCATAAATAATCAGGTCCTTCAGACAGTCGAAAATAGTTCCATCATTATTGATAATCCAAGTCTTACAAAAGTGAACAATAGAACCTGTGGGCAGTAATAGCAAGGGCTGACCTGACAAAAACTAAGCAGCAGAAATTGATAAAAAGTAACATTACATTCTAGATGATGCTTTATGTCATCTGATTCAACTCCAGGCTCCATTTGTGAGCCAGATTTTATTCTGTAGGAGGTAAATTGGTTTTGAGGGGGCTAGGAAGGAAAGGGAGAGATCAACGGGTTGAGCTCTAGCAGTTTCTGTGAGAACTTCTGCAGAAGTACCAGGAGGTGTAGCAGGACTAGAAAGAGACTGATGGTGTGGTAACGTGATGCAAATCTCTGCTAAAGACACTAAATGCAGCTACAAACACAGACGGTTTAAGCTCCAGCTCTGTCTCCCATATGTACTGGAGACCACACACAGCTGAGATTTTCCCAGTGCCTACAGAGGAAGAAGCTGGATAAGACATTACAAGTAAAGAGTTTGGTACAAACACCAAATTCTAGTTTCATGAGTGCCCTTTTGAACATGTACAAACTTCTCAAAGGGTTTTAAAAATATATTTGCCCGTTGTTTTTATTTTAATATATTTCATTTGATTTGTCCCTTGAAGTATGAACCTTCTTTAACTGAGGACCTCATTCCAATTCATGCAGGAAACCTGGCTTTCAGCTAAGTTTGAAAGGGACCAGGCAGTCCCCACCAGTCTCTACCGTGGTAGAGAAAAAATGACAAAGAATTTGGTCAGCCTCCCTGACTACCTGTTGGGTTGACTCTGATAAGCTGGGGACAAAATGCCTGTTTGCTTTGTGCATTGGCACAGGGTGGTAGCCTCAGTCTTAAAGCACCTCGTGAATCCAGGTCAACAAAGGAGCCCTGGCACTGAAACAAGTCCAGCACAATTCAGTAGCTTCAGGGCGTAGTCATGAGCAGTGACTGAACAATGCACATGGCATTTCCCTTATTCTTTGATGACATTGCACCTGGAGGAGGTTATGGAACGAAAAGGTGTCAAAGGCAGCCTGGAACATCCCTGGCCTACTCAACTACATGGCTGAAGAAGGTTTTCAAGCCCCACAGCCCAAGGCACTGATATGATCACAGTCATGTTTGGCTGTTTTGGTCTCCACAGGTGGAATTACTGCGGTGGCATTGAGAGCTTAATCAGCTCAGGAATGTTCTCAGCAGGAATCTCTAGCAAGGCTCAGTTTTGTCCCTCTGGACCCACATGAACATTCTTTAGGCCATGCTCATGTCTTGCACAGCAAAGCCACTTGCTCATTTTAAATGTTTATGTGTTTCCTTGGCATCTTTGCAGCCTGGAAGTCAGAAGGGAGCTGAAGATCTTTCCCCTTGAAAAACACCAAGCTGACTTTCCAACTCCCACACCTCGCTGCTCTCTCCTCTGCCAGAACAGATGAAAATATGAGGGCAGCCTGAGTTTCAACTTGGTGAGATCCCACCACAGGGAATGGTCAGAGGTCTCATTTTGTGGGACACCTGAGGTGTTGCCCTTTAACATAGGACAGCTTTCCTCTGCTCCCCTCTAGCCTCTTGGATCTTTCTACTCTTTGAAAACAGTGGCTGCAGGGGGAAAAACAGCTCACCCCAACCAGTGTGATCAAAGAGGCACCAGGTGAAGATCACAATGAGGTGCTGCAAAGACATTAATTTATAGGTCCAAATATAGGTTTAAATCACCTCTTCTTTTTGCAAGTGCATTTGAAAGGAGAAATAATATATTTTTTATTATTAAATTGTTAATTTTTCTTCTGCAAAGGAACTTCCCTAATTTTTTCTTTTCCTTGATACTTGTTCACTTCTCAACAAAGCCGGTTCTTTTCCTGATACAGCCATTATTCCTCTTACACCTCAGACTAGTGAGGATCTCATTTACTGTTTCCCTGACTCTTCCCATGCAGTAATTGGTGGTATCCTAAGGGGTTATTACATTGTTTGCTCTCATCTCTTTCTTCACAGCTTCTTAAAGACACACCCTACCCTTTGCAGTCCCCTCTCAGAGGTAAGCCTACTTTCTCCACTGCTGCAGGTTGCAGATCCTATAACCTTATTCTTAGCAATCTTCATATTTTAAACCACAGCCTCCATGTGGATTATACCCAGATTAACCACACTGACTGCTCTCTTCTTTTCAATCTTAAAATACGTCTCAGAACATTTCCTAAATATTCACATACAGCGTAGCCTCTCCCAAACCACCATTGACAATACCCTGCCTTTTCAGGCCATGACAAATATCCATCCTTTGATTCTACTGCCTTACAAACCTACCAATTTCCTTATTGTTCCATAGCTTTCTCTGCACCAGCCATAAGCATTTTAGCAGTGCTGTGGAACTCATTCCTCACTTTCCCCTCTTTCTTTTCCCTTTTTCCCTTTATTGGTTGAGTTTTCAAGTGATTCTTTGCAGTTGGATTTTTCCTTTTGGTGGATCTAAAGCTTCTGAAACTATTTCACTTGTACCACCAAGCTAGTCATGATTTGCAAAACATGACTTGCTATTACATAGCCAGACATATCTGAATTGTCCTGCATCCATTTCAGTGCACTATGATGGTGAACTGTGTCCTTTTGCATACAATACACATAGAGGATAAATACCCAGTTCTTGTTATCTGTTTAAAAGCCCTTAGGGGTTCAAAGTCCTGGGAAAAAAAAAACCTCCACTGCCAAGATATGGGAAGCACAGGTAAACCTGTGGAGAACAGACCATCCTACTAGTGAAGGAAGTGGAGAGCATGTTTTCCATTAGGCAGCTAAACAGCATCCCTGCGCTGTAGTTGCAATGAAGTTCTATAATGGGGCTTATGGTTAATGAAATTCCTGCAGGAGACTGTCAGAAGATTTAATTTCGCTGTTTACTGAACTATCAGCGTGACAGCGAATCCTGTATGCCAGCACTGTGTGCCAAAGGAGGAAAATTGCCAATCCAGAGAATGGGATTCATCCAGGGGGAGGCCTCCTGCAATGTGGAGAGGTTGGCTGTCAATGTACCCACAGCTTGCTGGAGCAAATGCATCCCTGGTGAAACACCTTTAAGTTGCATGAGATCATCATTCTCCCCTCCAAATTGAGTGAATGAGTGAGGCTAGAGGTAATGTGCAGCCACAAATCAAGTGATGCTCTCTGGGCCAGCAGATCAGGCTGCTGGGTAAGGAAATGCCACCATGTACAGACATTTAGCCCACAAGTTGTCTAAAGTGCAAGGGGAATATGGAAAATTAAAATGTAGGCAGTAAGTGGGAGACACAAAATAACTGCTCACGTTTAATGAGAATGATAAAGCAGCATCCCTCTGGGAGGTGATAACGGCAGGACTGGGACTCATGATAGAGGCAAATTTAATCTAAACATGTGTTGTGTTTTATTTTAATGCGTCCACCCAGCCTGATACTCTGGTAAAACACATGTACATGAAGAAACCATGCAACCATGATTCCCATTTGCTGTGCACTCACTGTTATCTACTCTTTTGCAAAATGAATGCAAAAATGCCAGGGCGTCAGGATGGCAGAGTTTTCCACCTAATTTCTAAAGGTTGCTGATGAAAGAACCAAAAGTAATGCAGGATGAAGCACTTAGACTGCTGGGTTTTGTTCAACAGATTGCTTTATCTCATATTAAAAATATGCAGATGTCTTGCTTATTTTTATTCTGCTGACTAATGCTATGGAAGACCAAACTAATTGTGGAGGTGAAGTTGAAATTTTGTTTAGTAGGGAACATATAATTGGATATGTAAAGAAAAATTTCATCTAAAATTGCATGTTTAAATTTCATCTGAATGTTTACCCAAAAGTATGGTAACTGAAATACAGCTCTCTATTTCTTTTTTTAAAGGCTAGAAAAATGGTTTACATCCTTTTTTATTGTTATTGCACTTTTAAAAAAATGTAGCTGTCAAAAAAGAAAGAAACATTTATCCCAGGGAAAAACCAAAGCAACTCAAAGTGATAAGTGATCTTTATTTTACTAGAACCTCCTATTTGTGAGCAAAAATATCAAAAAATGCTAGCTATAGAAACAAAAAAGGAGATCTAGACTACAGGTCAGTATGCAGAACCCTCATTTTTCTCCAAGTCAACTGTCTCCACTGTTATCCTCAGCAAATTCACCTTCGGGTGAATTTGTAACATTTAACACAGACAGAGATGATCCTCAAGCTCAGCAAAGGGCAGGGCAGCACAGATGAGAAGTGGGCAGCATCTTTACTGTGAGTTGACTAGCTCTGAAGGATGGAAATGCTGTGCTACATCCCCAGGCTTCGGTTGTTCTGCTTAAGGAAGCTTGTGTTGGTTTTTATAGAGCACCGTGAGGCAAGACAAGCTCTCCCATATGGGCTCCAAATGTTTTGTGTCAGCCCTGAAAGCACATTGCTCAATTATGATCTCAAATTAGTGATGGTAATATCCAATAAGAGATGACGCAATTCAGGCTTCTGAGGGGTGGAGGAATTGGACAGGGTGTCAGCATGAGCAAGAGCATCAGTGGGGAGAACAGGATCTTCTCTGCTCCTTTCAAAGCAGAAAGAAAAACACCATGTTTTCTGTTTGGTATAGTAAGGGCTCTGCCACCTGCTTCAATATATTTTAACCACTGAGCTTTTGCAACAGGCTATTTAATGTCAATCTGGCACGTCCCCTATCCCAGAGGATGTCTATAAACGTCCTTTCAAGAATTCTGTGTAGATAAGACATATGGAAATTTTCAGTGATAGCAATATTTTAAAAAAAAAAAAAAGAAAAAGAGAGACTGTCTTCAGAAAGGAGCTCACTAAGGACCTGCAGTTCAGTTCCATGGTTTAATTCCTCTGTGAGACTTGGTAGTATATATCAAGAGTAAAATTTAACCTAATTACAGGTCTGCAGCTAATTGTTTTTTCTATGGCTGTCATTCTCTTTATTTTTCAAGGAAGAATACAAAGTAGAAATAAAGGCACATTGCAAAGAAGCACTGTTTTTAAGTCCAGTGTTGTCCAGCTTACAGACAAAGATGTTACAACGCTTTATAGTTATGGTTTTGTTCCATATTTTGCCATTTCATTGATGATTTTTCTCTATTTAGTCCAATCCCTATGTCTCATTTTCCACTACAAAATTATTTCCCCAAACGTACTAGGATAAGGAAAGCAAAGAAATTATAAACAAAAAATACTAAACAAAACTGCACTGAAACTGACAATCCAGAAGAAAATAGGTTTGATTTAGGAGTGAAGGGAAGGAGAGCTACCCTTGCAGCTGCATGTGATATTCTAGATACTTCAAGTTTCTGGGAAATAAGTCCATCTCTTCAAATCAAAATATAATGAAATCATTATACAGCACCAACACCAATAATGTATCACAGTACTTCATAGGAAATTAAATTGTGGAAGTCTTCTGTTCTGCTTTAGAAGGTCTAATTTCACTGCATTCAAAGCTCCTTCAGGGGCTGGAACATTGGACACAATGTGTAGAGCCTAGAAAATCTAATATTTTAATCTCTAGTCTTAAATGTAAACTAATACAGTTGGTTTTTCATTTTTTCTTTTTGTTTGTTTGTTTTGGTGGGTATTTTTTTTTGACTCATGATATAGCAAATTTGGGGTATAAAGCCTGAATAAATAGGTCATCTTTTTCTGTACCGAAGATGAACTTGCAATTGAGTTGCAGGCACATTTCTAAATGTACTTCTCATCTGATTTAGGTAACCTGGTGAAAGAAATACTGAAATTTCATGTCACAATTCTTTTGCTTGAGTAAATCTTGCAGTTACAGCTGTACCTTCTATATCAAAGTGCTGTGCACAAATCCTTAGAATGTTTTACCCTGTGTAGTTCAGCTAAATGATTTGTAGAAGTGAAATGTTTGGAATAGAAAATTACTAATAATTAATCAAGGAAAAAAAAAAAAAAACCCAAACATTAAAACTGGGCTGAGTACTTTACCCATAGGACTAATTTTTGAAAGAGAACTGATTTTGGGACAGCTGACTGTAAGCAGTCACATATGAGACTGTAAGAATGTGACTATCACATTCAAAGATCAAATAAGCATAAATGAACAGGGGAAAACACATTTTAAATACACACAGATGCAAGTCCTTTGATAAACAGGCATTGAAGAAAAAAAAAATCAAATAATGTGAATGGGGGCTAACCCTTCCCACGGCTAGAAGAGAAAATAGGGCTGGGCAGAATCCTGAGAAGCTTTCTAACAATCCTGCCTAACTTAAATTGGTATTTTAACCATATCTAAATAAGATAATGTCCAATTTCCAAGAAATGTCCATTCAACTTCTTGAAATGTGGTTCTAGGTTGTCTCTCACTGGAAGTTAACACCTGGTCTGGTGGAAGGTGTCTCTGCCCATGCTAAGGGGGGTTGGAACCAAGGTGATCTCCATGGTCCCTTTTAAACCAAACCATTGCTATGACTCTATAAGGAATATGATCAAATCTGGATCTGCCTGGATCCTGCAGTTCTGAAGAAAGACAGCATTATTTTAAACCTAACAAACCAGTTGGAGAGAAAGCTGCTCAAATGTCAGCTGACATGCCTCAGTATTGACAGGTTAGCTTAGACAGCAAGTTACTTGTGCTGAGCACTTTAAACACCCAGTGGGAAAAATTCAAATTCCACGGCTTAACTCTTGGAATCACAGTCTGCTAGGGAATTGTTTCAGCTGAAAAATAGTGCTTTTTTTCAGTCTTAGCAGGTGTCCACAGCATTACAGACAGTATGATAATAGAGGCATAGACTCAGCAGGGACATGATCAGAAGCTAGGAGAGGTCAGAAAATGAACATAAGCAGAAAACATCATGCTTAATCAAGAGAAAAAGTGCAACCCAAGGCAAAAAGAAAGAAAAAAACAAAAAAGAAGAAGAAGAAGAAGTCGTTGTGGCGCATTCTTTAATATCAACGAATCAGGACAGCCAAGTGTAAGGAACTACAGGACACACAGTTTTGATAAAAATGGAGAACAAAGTGATTGTTAGGACTTCATGGCAGATCCTAGAAGAGGCAGGGTGGGAACTGACTGACGTCTCCATTGCTACCTAAACCTTCCTGAGAAGCCCAGAGATACTCAAGATTAAATTTACAACAAAAAATCCTCACAGAGCTCATGTTTTGTCATGTTCTCACAGTCAGATTACCAATGCAGCAAGCAATCACTTGGCAATCAGATGGGCTGATGAGCAAGCAGCACATTGGGCCATGCCATGTTAGACAGGATGGCTTCACTGTGCTAATATACTTGAAAGAGACAACCCCCACTCTAATGAACTTTCAAGCTCAGCAGAAGCAAAAAAAACCATCCAAGAGTAAAATCCAAATTATGTACATATGCCAGGGAAATTCCTTGCTGTCTTAATCAAGGAAGTTTCATCATGGTCTCCTTGAGTGAGGCATTTGTAAGGAAAAATGATCATTAGCTCTTCATCTAAATATTTTGGAAAAACAGCTGAAGTAATGCAAAGAAGTCACCTGCATTATGGAGTCTAGCTGGAATAGACCACAATTAATTCAATACACAGTGATAACATGATCTTCTAAAAGCTGTAAATCGTGCAGTGAATGGCAGGGCAGCTCCACATTAAGTTAATGTGATATTGAATAGCAAAAAACTTTAACAGTGAAATTTCTTTCCAGAAGGCACCATGAAGAAAAATGCCTCAAATACAGGGTAATCTANTTATATTCTATTTATTACATTACATTATATAGATTTTTTATATATCTATATCTAACTATATCTATATCATCTATATCTATATCCAATCTATATCTAATCCATATCACGATTGGTCAACTATCATGACAAAAAAACAGGTGTACTGAAAAGTCCTTTAAACTAACTGACTCTATGAACTTCAAACATGTCTGTAGAGCACCAAATTGTCTTCTTGCACTTGAAGAAATAGAGGGCTTAAACTCTCTGATCAGGTTTCAGGGATATCAGAGCAGGAGATTGCACTGGATGACCTTGTGAGATCCCTGCCACCCTTTGATCACAGAGTCCAACCCCCTGTACAACAAGAAGCAATCATTCACTGACCAGCAAAACCACAAGGCAGATGCTCTCTGTGAGACCTGCATCAGACACCAACAGACCTGCCAGGCTGTTCCCACTGCTCCCTTGAGCCTTTCCTTGATCCAGTCAAGCCACTGTCAAGGTCAAAGAGCTTCAGATGAGCCTCAGGTCAGACAGAGATTCTCCTCTGAGAGTCAGAGTCTGCCTCATCTTTTAAATGCCAGGCAGCTGGAGGTGCTCCACAGGTGTGAGAGTTAGGTCAGGCAAATGTCCTTCCTGGGGGGACCAATCCATGCCTGCTGTGTTCCTGAGAGGAGTTATTCTGAGAGGCAGACCATAAAGCGATTTATTCAAAGTCTGGACAGATTTAGCTCTCCTCATCTGGGTTTGTTTCCTGATGAAAGGGTAAATATTCTGTTAATTTCTTGCTGGTTGTCTCTCAGCACTGGAGATCAGCAGCAAAGTAATCAAATAAACAAATAAAAATCTGTGAGCACAAATAGGAAAGGCCCTGTAGGTGCTCTGCTGACATCTTCAGTGTGTATCTCAGCTAGCTGCATCCACCTACAACCAATCAAAATTGACTCAGTAAATTATCTTTTAGCTACACTGACACCATTTGTCCTCATTCTGGTCACTTCAGTGCACACAGCTCAACTGTTTTTGTATGTCCCTAATGTAATTCCTTGAGTCCCCAGGTTCCAGTGACATTGTCTTGTAGATATATTTCAATCCTTGGCACTGATGTGACACAGAAATTTTTAATTGTTTTCGGGGCATTCTTTTTAGCCTAAGTTTATTTATTGTTTTCTGTTTTGTTTTGGGCTTCTTTTTTACACCAAATCAGTGAATTCTCTCAAGTTTGGCCCAAAACTAGGAAAAATGAAGCAAAAACTCAAGTTGTGTCATAAGAGCAGTTAAACTGACAACAGCAGCAACACAAGTAGGGGAAAGAAGGTTTCTGTTACTTGACATGCTTCTGTAATGAGACATTAGAAATCATATCAGCCTGCTCTGCCCATTCTCAAACTTGGAAGAACTAACAAACAGGCACAGTTTTAAAATAATACTGGAGATACAGCATTAATTCTTAGCAGGAATACACAAAATTGTGGTTTCCAGGTTTTGTCATACAGTTTCAGGCCCAGGTGGCTGAGACACAGCAAAGGTCCCGTATCTTCTGGCACCAGGTACAAACACACCAGCAAAACCTCCTGCAGAAATACAGCTCCACTGATGTGTAACATGTTTAGCATGGTATGGCTCCCTCAAAGAAAAATCAATGCCAAGCTACAACTTCAAAACACCATTACAGCCCCCGAAATGGTGGTAGCAGCACTAAGGTGGATGCAATTGTTCAAGTTTCTCTCACACAAGTGTACAAGCTCATGAATCTCATCCCCTGCACCACAGACAAATGTTCCTTCAGCTACAGTGATTAGAAGAGGAAGCACAGTCCACTGGGTCCCACTGAAGCTCATGAGAATCTAATTTTTGCTCCACAGAATGGACATGCAGGTTGGTGATGGTATTTTGGAATGCTCTCTCTTCTACAAATAGCTCCAATCGAATCCCCTACCCCCTAAGTGACGTATAGGAAAACGCAGGGTTTCAAAAACTCACAGAAGAAATTTAGTTTGTCTAGCTGCTGTTCTCAAGAGTAGTAACATTTATTTATATTGTTGTAATACCTAAGCAGTGGGTATTAGACCGATAAAATGTGGAAGAAAAAAGAAATTTTCTTTTTTCTTTTCCCCAAAAGCACTCTCTGTTTTCATACAAGAAGAATGCATGACCTTTTTAATGACCCGTTCTACATGGACCCCAGCGAACAACCCAAATAAAGCTGGCAATTTAACACCTATGTAATTCCATTGAAAATCAGCAGAATTATGTCACCATGAGGTCAGAAAGGGGACGTAGGCCCAGATCCTACAGACACTCACAGAATGTAGGAAGAGGTATAGAAATCAGATTGTATGGGCAGCCCTGACTTCAGTGGAGGAAATGTGTGCTCAAACCAGCGACAGGGAGCATACCAATGTGGTAACTATGGCAGGCATCTATTTAATTATGTCTTATGTTTAAACCATTCCTTTTTTAATTAAAATTATTGAATTCATCAGGATAAGGAAAACCAAGGAATCCTCATACTTTGAACATGAAGAAATAAATTATAATTTGTTTGAAGGATTAATGCCATCTGGTTTGATTTTAATAAAGATAAGAAAGCAAAAATAGAGACATGGATCCATACAACCCCTCATAACAAAGCACATGGCTTTTCTCTACTCAAACAACAGAATGCATGTATTAAACATGCAATACAGATTTAACAAACTACCATTTATGTTCTTTGTGAAGGTTTTAAAATGGATTCAGAAATTCTTCTTGTCCCAGAATCCACACTTTAACTGCAAATTTTAAAGCAACTTCTGAATTACCTTTGATGGATTTTGCTGCATCAGGTTCCAAAGGAGACTCTTTACATATCAGATCATCAGACTTCCCTATCAGTCTGTGGACTGCTTACTTTTGGGTGATTGTTCAGGGAATTGGCAATTTCCCTCAAATGCAGGGAAGCCTACATTCTCTTAAGTGACAAAGATGCAATTCAGAGAGCAATGATGGATGAATCCATGGTTTTGACACTGCAGCAGGCCACAGGGATTTGGTTCTACTGCTGGCTCTGCTACTTTTTTCTTGTGAAATGACCAGAAAATATCTGTGTAAACTTTTCACAAATACAAATTTTTAAAGGTGAGGAGGCACCATACTTTCTGCATTTGGCCTTCATTTCTCCAGCAAAACATTGTTTCGAAAAAGATGGAAAATTCTGATCATGGTAAGAGTTGGTCTGTTTGATGTGGTGCCTGGAAATGAATGATGAGTAAGTATCGCTATTAAAACCAATGCACTTCATTCTTTGCTGACAACAAAGAACTGTAATTGTATTCCAGACAAAGAGTACAGAGAACATCCAAAAAAAAAAAAAAAAAAAAAAAANAAAAAAAAAAAAAAAAAAAAAAAAAAAAAAAAAGTCCCACAAGAATTCAAGGAGAGAATCATCAGTAAATGCAGCAAGTGGGTGATATCCCAGGGGTGACAAGCTGACAGAAAAAATGGAGACCAGGCAATACTAATAACACAAGAAATCCTTGCTCCAAAATTAAGAAGGAAGAGAAAATGCAAGAGAGACAAATCTGTTTGCAGCACAGCTGCTGCATTTTTATGAAGAACATGGGGAAAAGTCATGCAGGAAGTAAAAAGCAGGTCTAGTTGTAAAGACAAACACAAAAGAACATCGTGAACACACAGGACCAAAACATATAAAACAAAAAAGGGTGATGCCAATTGGAAAGAAGAATAACTAAAATGACACATTTCCTCCATACAGAAAACACCCTAATAAAAACCCTCCAAAACCCCAAAAAAGTGTAGTCTTGGTCTGCTACTCAATGGGTAGAGAAAGATACTGGCAGGTGGTACTATTTGATGTCTTTTTGCTTCACTCTTCAGTAAAGATGTCCTCTGCAACCAAGTGGCAAATCCAGCAAAAGTCATCAACATGAAGAGCAAATCATGTCACAACAACCTTATTTCTGTCTCTGACAGAGAAACAGACCTCATGTGGATGGAGATAGCAGACCTCATCTAAATCAAATTTATTAAGGCTTTTGACTTTATCTAGGAAGATGTCCTAATAAATAATCTAAAAGCATCTGAATGAAACTGTACTGTGGGTACAAAGTGGCTTGAAATCATACCGAAACAATAATTATCAGCAATTAAATCTAAAAATGTTTCAGAGAGGATTCTGCAAGGTTCTGCCTCCAGAGGCATCTTCTTGTGCCAGTCAGGTCCTTTAGTCCGTTGTCTCAGTGAAGGCAGGGGATGGAGATTCATGTGGTGTCAAACACACAAGGGTTATTGATGTCTTAAAAACCATGGAAACTTCTGGAAATGGTCTACAGCAATGAATGCAGCATAGGCAACAAAGAGGAGGAGCTGGAAGCCAACAGGGCTGATGGTTTGTGCACAGGAATCAGGGAAAAGGCCGACAAGGCAGATGTGGTGGGAGTCTGCTGGAGACTGCCCAACCAGAATGGAGGAGCAGAAGAAATATTCACTGAGCAGTCCCAGTTGCTCGCCCTTGTTCTCATGGAGAACTTCCACTGACCATGTGAACTGCCGGAAATACAACACAGCAGAGAGAAACAGTCTAGGAGGTTCCTGGAGTTTGTGGCAGAGAAATTACTGACACAGCTGGTGAGCGAGGCAACAAGGCAAGGTGGCCGCTGTTGGACCTGTTGTTCAGGAACAGAGAGGGGCTGGTGGGTGGTGGAAGAGTTGGAGGCCATCTTGGGCAAAGTGACCATTAAATGAGAGAGGTTTTGATTCTCAAAGTAAGGAGGGTTGCAGCACCAAGGTTGTGCCACCTTGTGCTTCTGGAGGGAGGACGTTGGCCTGGTTAGGGGAATTGGCTGAGAGAGTCCTTTGAGAGACCATCCTTAAGGACAAAGGAGTCCAGGAACACTGGACATTCTCCAAGAAGGAAATTCTAAAGGCTCGAGAGCAGACTGTCCTCATGTGCCAAAAGATGAGACAGTGGGGATGACTGACCGGATGAGCAGAGAGCTGGGTCTAGAACTCAGGTTAAAAACGAAAAGTTTGTCACATTTGGAAGAAGGATCAGGTCACTCAAGAGGACAACAGGGATGTTGCGAGGTTATTACACAGAGATAAAATTAAATGGGCCAATGCCCAACTGCAACTTAATCAGGCTACTGCTGTAAAAGACAATA
>VZTT01007735.1:14906-43602 GCA_013400855.1 Buphagus erythrorhynchus | reverse complement strand
ATAAAGGTAATATATTCAGCCTTAAAAAATTCTGATTTTAAATCAGAAACATATGGAAGGATGTTCATACAATCAATAGGTCATTTTTCAGCTGTCTCCATTTTGCAGCTGGTGGCCCTAACAGTGACCTAAATTAATTTAATTCACTGAGACTTGGAAATAGTTGCAACTGTTCATAAAAATCTGGAGGTGTTTATGCATAACTATTTGTTTAGTGATTCTGAATCTTGAAGAATGTTCTAAATTTTCTCTCTAGGACATGATGACATTTATTTTACATTTAATCCTACCTCTGAACCCTCCTCCATCCCTCAAGGATGCTGAGTTGGACTTGACTTTGCTTTACACAATGACTCCTCTATAGCACCACCTTCAGTTCTCAAACCAGTGAAGAACCAGGAGATTGCTCCCTCCACCCTCTGCAATACTTTTAGCTACCACAATAAATGTAACCCCATCATCATTACTGGCATTAAACTGCCTTAAAACTATTTTTACACCCCCTGTCAGGACCTCAACAAAACCAGAAGGGAATGAAGGAGTCTGAGAAGTTTCACATCACACATTTATGCAGCAGCAAAGAGATAAAAGTAGTTTTAGAAAGTAGAATTAATCCCACACAAACATCAAGCAGAAAAGGCCTGTGTTTGAAAAAATAAAACTTGTGTAGAGAACCATTCCAAAAACCAAACCAAAAAGTTATTTCTTTTAGGTTACAAAAGGAGAAAATAAAAATAGAACCATTGAGTTCAGTCCTAACCTCACTTAATGCTTTTGCCCTCTTTAACAGTAAATCTCTCACTGCTTGCAGATTATTACGTACATGTTGTCAGGCAGGTGCAATAATTGTCTTTTCCTTGATAAAACCTTTTCTAGTATAATGACTCCAGAGAGCTGGTCCAGATTGTGAGGTGTTTCAATCACACTCCATACAAGAGTTATGCCAAGGAACCTCCAATATGTTACTTTCCACATGAAGCAGAAATATCTCACACAAAAGAAAATCCAGCATTGTGCCCAGGTATATTTAAAAGCTTTCCTAATTTATTCTCATCTCATTCTGTCCCACACAGATGTTTGGCCATGAAAAGACACTGACTTTGAGCATTCTGTATAAGTGATTCCCATCACCCACCATCAGCACAGGTCAGCTGAGCAATAATCCATAGTGCTTTTTTCCAAAAGTTTCCAATGTCATCCTNTGCCTCATGGCCTCATTAACCCCTGCACCCCAGAGATAAGGCCCTATGTTTTTTCCTCCCCATTTTTCTTTTTCCAGTGTTCTGCCATTTGTTGCACAACCACAAGTCTTTATACAGGCAGCGCCAGCCCCTACCCCCATGTAACTCCTACAGGCACCTTGGAGAAGTAATTTCCAACCTGACTTGCACAGAGGAAATTCTACCCCCCTCTGTATTGACATATAAACTAAATACTAGATTCTTGCCCAGATGCTGAAGATTCAGTCAGCAACATGTATAGTTCGGATTGTTACCCTCATTTCTATCTTGCTCTCCTATGTTTTTCCTATCTCTGCCATCCACACTCATCCAAGCTTCTCATTTTTTCTCTCCTAAAAGCTCTTTATTCCTCATTGTCTAACATGACAGAAGACAATCCTGGGCAATAAATTTTACACCTACTCTGTATGCAACCTTTCACCCAAAGTTCTTCTGACAGCAAATTCCAGAGACCAAAATCCAAGCCCATTGATCTCACTTAGGTTCTATCCACTACAGGTAAAGAAGTCTTGTGATTAATTTGGACCTTCAGCTACACTTCATAGCCTTTCAAAATTACAGGGAAATGACTACTGTTCAAATTTAAGCCACAATTCCACGTCATCAAAATTAGGAAAAACAACCTTTTTAAAAGCCTAACAGTCCAGCTGAAAGTATTTTGTGGGGAAATCAATCAGTGCAAATGAGATATCATGGGGAAATCAAAAAACACACCATGAACACATTATCAAGGCCCTCTTCAAAAACTAGAGCTCAACAGGTTAACACAACAGGCTTGAGTTTCCAGAAGAGAAACCACCTTCCAAGTACATCGATCCTTGTAATCAGAGTCCAAGCAACAGACACTCATACATCCAATTTCCAATCACTAACAGTGCCTAGAAAGCACTCCTTGCTTGCCAGGGTATTTCCTGTGAGCTCCCCTACTGCCAATGCATATGAACCACATATTTCATCTCACATGATTTAGATATTGTGGTTATTTCTAGTCACTCTGAGCAGGACTAAAGCAGTTGAAGGAAGCAGTACTCCCCTTCCTTGTTTGCAGCCACTCGTACCATCCCCATCCTTGTGCTGATCTGAGCATCTGGTACATGTTCAGATAAAAACTGGGTTTATCTGACATTATTTGCTGATATACTTTCTTCTTTCATGACAATGCAGACAAATTATGGGAAAAGGTTACTACTTAATTTGGCACTGTAAGTTACTCCTTGATGACATCACACCAAATGAACTACTTAACATCTCCCTCTTTGAATGTATTTGCAAGGAAGTATTCATGAGCTTCTGAGAGGGGCCCCTATTACAGTGAGTACACTCACAACAACCTTTTTGTGATAAGCACACAACCGAAATCTTGTGACCCTGATGAACACAGACTTTCACGTTTTGTGCAGAAGCTGTTCCTGAAGTTGTCTAAAAATTCAGAGCCTCTTCTCCTCTTGCAGAAACAAACAAGTGTTTCCTTGAATGAGGAGTTCCTGCATATTCAAGGCCTCATTTATTTAGTAGTTTTCCCTCATTTTTTAAGGTTGTCATATGTAAGGAAAGGATAAAGCTATTCCTAAGACATTCTATATAGCTGTGAAATCTAGGATTTCAGTACTTACAAAATAAATTATCATAAGACTATAACATATATTTAATATTTTATATCTTGCTTTCAGCTTCAATACTTAGTTTTTTTTCCTTAGAATAGTTATTCTTTGATTACATTCAAGCACTGGAAACATCTGGATGCCCCAGAGACAGAGGAAATCCTAATGTGGATGTTTGACAGAGGGGTGGCAGCTGGAAAGGGTATGTACAAAGCAGAGCTGTGTCATTACTTCCCAGACATGCACGAAGGCAGGAGGGATGCTAAGGTGGAACTGACATTGCAATTTAACCACTCCCAAACTCCTGGTGTCCTTATTGTTCCAGCAGAGTAGCATCCAATGGGATCCAGGGCCCAATTTCTATTATTACTGAGCCTCTTCCCTTCCCATCTCCATTTTATCATCACAGCATTATCCCAGAGCAAGCTTCAAGTCCAAACTATTGCATTATTAAATGTGCATATGAACTAAGCTATGAACATTTTTATAAAATCCAAACGAGTTCAGAATCTGGTAGTATTACAAACCCAAAAATATTTTAGACAGCAACTGGCATAGTCACTCTGCAGATTTCCTACAGACATTTGGCTGCTAAACAAGGCAGCATTTAAAAGAAAACTTAACCAAAAGGTCCACAGTTTATCACCAGTATTACTCTAGGGGAAAAAAAAAAGGTATGACAATAAAAGAGAAATGTAAATCTGGATATATTCCCACTAGATTTTATTGCTACATGCTTTTTAAAGACTTGAGAAAGCTACTCTATAAACTCTCAAAGTTGGTCATCTGTCTCCCATTTGTGCTGACTGCCAAAAATTCATAATGAGGAAAAGGATGGGGGAGGAAGAAATGCATTACAAATTCAGAAAACTGCTGCTCATAGTTCAGATGGAAATTCTACACCTGGACAGCATTCACTGAGTTATCTATAGACTGAAACAGAACTTTATTTAAAGCAAGCACTTTTTGTGAAACTCATTTTTCAATAAACTGTCTAATAAATCAATTAATGAAGCATTTAGAAACTGATTGTCTAAAAATGTCCACACAAACAAAAGAAATTCCAAAGAATATTTTTCCAGAATTCTTCAGACTGAAAAGTTTCCATTTCATAGGTAGATGAAATTTCTCTAAACATATACAACTTGTAATAAAACATTTTACTATTCACAAAATGTGACTAATACAACAGACGTGTGTTTTGGCTCTACCTCTGTCTCAGAAAGCAGCTGCTTTGTCTCAAGGCTGAAGCATTTCACAAAATGGATAACACATGCTTTATTAGAGACCTCCAGTTTGCACAATTAATATTTGATTTACAGCAAAAGCCTTAGCAAATATAAAGAGCAAGTCACCACAAAGCAGAAAGCTGCCATTTTAACAAGAACACCAAAAGTAGGATGAGCTACACAGGCTAAGCATTTGCAAATGCTATGCAAAGTACAACCCCCTGCTCCAGGATATTACCTCTCACCCTGGGAGAGAATGCTGGCAAAGTGTTTTTACCCCATGGAAAGCATTCTACAGACTGTCAAACTTTGAGAGAGCATTCATTTCAACAATTTAGATGTAATGCATAACTTGAACCTAAAGTACATTGACAAAAGAGTAACTATAGATAAGGATATCTGGTTTTTCAGTGAAGAGCTTGGAATCTGCTAAAAAGGTAGGTGGACATTTTCCTAAAAGTAGATTAACTTAGAGCTTAAATAAAACTACAATAAAGAGGAGAAAAATGCTGTGCAAAGATTTATTTTTTTAAAAATTGCATGCATATTTGTAATGTTTCAAAGATCATGTTTGCAGCCTCTTCCCCTCTCCTGCCTGAAAAGTGCCCAACCTGTATAATATTCTGAGGGTATTATCTTCTCTTGTTTAGTCTCAAATGTAAAGTAAAAGACAGTGAGAAGCTATAGGTATAGAGCTTTTGGGTTGAAAATCCTTATTTTGACAATAAAGGAAAATGCATTTGAACCTCACATACTTTAATTAGTTCATTTACATATATGCCAAATATTTAATATTAACAAAATTGTCTTGCTTTTAACAAAAAAAACAAACTGGGAAACAAGCAAATGCAATTAAGAGAATATGTTCCTTGTTAGCTGGAAAATGTTTATTATTTCCCAGTTTCTTCTAATGTTAAGAACAGGTTTTATAGAGTCTAATTAAAGGATATCAAGAGTTAAAAGTTGTTCCATGTTCCTTATGTGTTAGAAACCACTGCCAACAAGTCCTCTAGGCTTTAAATATTGTTTTGACGGATTGCATTTTCATTTCCAGCCCCAAAGAAAGTGTTCTCCAGAGTCCAGGCACGAGCAGATCTTCACCAGCTCACTGAAAGCCACATACATTGCTCTGGGCAAGAATGGAGACTTTGCAGGCTACTTTTTTTTTGTTTGTGTTTGTACCTTTGGTAAATCCAGCACCACCTCTACAGCAAGAATCACTACAGTTTTATGAGTATGCTACAGATGTTTCCATGGGAAGCCTGACCCAACAGGATTATGAAATTCAATCCAAGGATATAAGAAAGGTATTTAATTTATATTTTCTTTTTAATATTTTAAACTAAAATAAGTATTATGTGAAAAAGGTGTTATATGCATGCATGTGAGTTTTATGGAAAAGTCCTAAAATAACAGGGAAACATACAATGGGTCCAGACATAGGGAAAGCCACTCAAACTAAAACCACAAAAATATTACCCTTGCTACAGTCCGAGTAAGCCACAGAAGGCAGGCTTGCACAAATAAGGCTAAAGCATCATTTTAACTCTGCTGTTCTTATGTGCCTGCAATCCTAAGTGTTTCAAGAACAGGATATATTCATTACTACCTCAACAATTTGAACTATGTTGTATTAACTCAGTGAGTTTGCTTACAAACAAGGAAGGCGATGATTTTTATTTTTTTTTTTTTTTTACTATCAAAGTAATAATTGGAACCCCACTTTTTTATTGAAATAATCTGCCAGGATAAACCACAGTTCCTCTTTGGACTTGCCAAACTATCGAGTTTCTTGCCTCAGTTTTTCAGGGGTGGGTGGTTTGGATTTTTTACAGCTCAACAGTTCAGCCGTCCCAAACTTCGATAGAATGTTCAGTGTTGGAGGAGCCACTTACACATTAACACTTTGAGGGTCTTAATAAAGAGAATATCCCCTACATCTCAGTGCACTCACCAACATCTCCAAACAGAATGTTTGTGTTGGGTGCTCCACATTCCTGCCTCTGAATTTCAATACAAAAGCAGAAGACACAAAGCCATGGGAGAATTAAGTGAAGTGCCAGGGACAGTTACAAACCTCACACCCCCATTCAGTAACCAGTACACATCAATAGAGGAGGAGATACAACACTGATCAGAGAGAAAAACCAGCAGCGATTGTCCCAAGAGTAGGTGCCAAGGAAAATACCACAAATCCAAACCAAGTGGTAACAACCCAGTATGAAGAGCTCAAGGAGGTTTTCGTTAATATTAACTGTACTTGTTATAATAACTTAGTCCGATAAGCAAGAAAAATAAAACAGCAAAAGAGAGTAAATAAAATACTGCAGTCCAAATATAGAAAAACCACTTTCTTATACCTTTTTAATATTTCCCAATTCTACTTAAATTACAGCTTTCTACTGTAGGCTAAAACAATCAGCTACATATTTATAGCAAAAAAATGTCTAAGGTATTTTTAAATCTGACATCTGCCACAGTGATGAAGTAACACGTTTTCATAAACCCATGAAAAACAGACTATATAAATGACTCCTAACTAATCAGTGACTATCCACTCAGAAGTAAGTTTTTAAAAAATACTAAGCCTGCTAACTTTAACCAGCTAGGAACAGCATCAGATGACACTCATTAATAAATTGTTTGCAGAAGACTGCTGCTGCTTCAGTAAAGGAAGAAGGAGTAGACCTACATGGAAATGGTGCCAACAGATGCACCACAGACAAATCAAACTCCTCCTGGCAGTGCTATAAGCTGGAGGTCTTCTGAAGGCCAACAGTTCTGCCTAGGATAATTCTAGGAATGTAACTGGTCATTATTTCCATCGGGTCAGTTCTCCATTGACATGTTTTCATTACAAAATAATAAATGAGTTCCTTATGTGCAACAACTACATCGACATAAGTGCCAGTGTTCCCAGTTTAAATCATGGGGTGCACAAACAGATCTTCTATTCATTTATTGCACCAGTTTTACTCCTCGAATATTCCAAGTGTTAACTGGAACTGAAATATGTGCCAAATATTTCCTCAAGCATGCCCAGTCAGACATCTATCTTGCATACAAATTTAACTCCTTACTGTATGCTTGAACACAGAGTTAGAAAAAAGACTTTTAGTAAAAACATCAGAAGAAATTTATTACGATTATTTGAAACCACAGCCACACCAGTCTTGAATAAAAATTTGAACAATTTAAATTAAAACACAAAATCGTAAGTTCCACAAAAGAACAGAACCACTCAATTAGATGCTGTCTCACATATGGACTAACTAATTTCATTGAATATAAACTACCAGACCTCTGTGTTATAAGATGAACAAATTATTTTGCAGAAATTTGAAGATGGTTGGAGCATTTAGATGTGAAGTGTTAATGTGTTAGTGCAGTAAAGTGCAAGAGGCAGGTGGAATTTAAGTATGCGAGTAGGCCAATATTCCTTACACGTGCAAGTAATGAACTTGTGGTTATAATCCAAACAATCTTCTGCACTGATGCTCCATAGTTAGGAATTTTGGCTGATCAAATACTTTTTAATTCTAGGAATTTAATGGTATTCTGCAAATTACCAGTTTTAATTTTTGTGACATTTCCCACCGGCAGAGATTAGCAACACATTGCATTCTGCTAGGAAGTCCCATCAAAGACTACTTTGGTGGCTCAAGTTGGAGACTGTGCTAGAAATCTCCACCTGGGACAGATAAGCTGTGCCAGCAAGTGTTATCAAATGTCCCTCAGGAGCCAAACCAGCTGCAGCCATACAAGCCCACTTGTTCCATGAGCAGTCCATGCATTCAGGAGTCTCTACTGGCACAGATAGCTCAAGGTCCACATCTTCATGTGCCTAATCAACCTATCTTTGTGAGCTAACTCCTGCAGAAAGCCTCTGAGATTTTCTGTAAGAGTGTAGCTGCTGAGCTGACACCCTCAGCTTCCCTCAGCACAGCCAAAGTGCTGCCAGAATCCTACTGAGAACCTAAAACTTCACTAGGACAAACCAAGCTAGCCCAAACCAGAGCCAGAGCCTGGAGAGGCAGACGCAGGGAAGAGCCAAGGGACGGATGATTCACAGGCTAAAAAGGGGTCAAAATGACAGAGGCTGGCCAAGATACTTGTTTCTCAGGCTTTGTGTCAAGCCTGAGGGGTTTGTTTTGCAGAATACAAAAATTCCCACAGTAAAGTATAGGCAAGCAACTAAATACCAAATAAAACACAGTATCAGAGGGAGCTTGAAAGCTCTTACTTGCACACTGCACTTGCAGATGAACCACCTGTGTGCCTGAAGGACAAGAGAGTGGGGGGATTAAGAAAACTAAAAGGAGTTCATTTGTCAGCACTCCCAGAGTGCAAGCAGCTCTCCAACAGAGCACTTGCTCCTGCCAGGGCCTGATCCTTAAACATTTTTAAAGCAAACCATCTTCCACATCGCACAATGTTCCTTCCTGCATGTGTTTCCAATAGCCACGCACACCAAAAAACATATTGGCTTGTTCTGTCCTACAAATATTCCCCATTAAAAAAAATCCAAATGAATGATGCAAGCCAAAAACAACTTCCACAGTCGAAGTGAAATCCCCTTAATTTTAATGCATGCAAATCACAGTATAAGCCACTGTATCTATACTGTAAATACAGTAATAATAGGTAATTTTCTAAAATTCCCCCAGTATCCAATGAAAACCTGACTACTGTTCTCTGCATCACAAGAGGCCCTTTCTGTTAGCAGCCCACACCTTAAAACAGACTTACACGCAGATCACAGAAACAAATTACTCAATTTCAGCCAATACCTACAAGGAATGTGTTTATAAACTAAGTTGTCCTGCAATTGAAAAGATGCAATGACTATCTCCAAGAGGAATTCTGAATAGCTTTAAATGCAAGGACATCTCAGTCATTTTACTGAGATTATTTGGGTAAGACAACAACAAAATATAACTTATACTTACAAGAACCCTATTGAATTTTGCATTGCATGGAAAATCTTGATCTTTGAAACTCTGTTTGTAAATACCCATCACTTACATATTCCTTCCCACCATATAGACTGTATTTTCTATTTCGTGTCTACTGTCCTTTCCTGAAGAAATTGAGTTCTCTAAAGAGCACCAGCAGCACCGTCCCTTCTTGCCTTTCAAAGTGAATAGTTCATGGGTGAAAGTGACAATACATCACATTAATCATCCAATCCATAAAAGCATTTTAAAAATTAAGTGTCCTAAGGAGGTATATTGTAGGAAGCTCATTTAAAAGATGTTATTTCAAATCCTTGTAATGCTCTTAGGTAATTTTTGTATTGTGGCTTTCTGTCTGTGGTTTGTGTTTTAAAATAATAATTGCCTCTCACAAAGGATGGAACAAACGTTTCTCTTGACACTTCCCTAATGCTGCAAAGCGATGACAGCCAACTCGATGTCCCACCAACAAAGGATACAAGTAAGTTAACTGATATGAACGTTGTGATGTTGAAGATATCCAAGAGAATATATTTTAATGTACAAATCTAATGTGCAAAGGATGACAAAGGCTACAGAATTAATCTTTTCATTTACGAATATCTTTAATATCTTGTGTGGAAAACCTAACTTCTGATGGAGCAGGCTGAAAAATTTGAAGGATCCTCAGGTAAACTGAATACACAAAGCACAGCTTGTAAGCCTCTCCACAGACTTGCCCAGTCATATTTGCCATTGAGATGTACCCAAGTTAAATAAGTTAGGCAAGACAACGAAGAAAAACAAAATACATCCATCCCCCAGTAAGTTCCACAGTTTAACCAAGTGATGATGAAATATGACGTGCTTGAATTTATTCAACAGATTTATTTGAACAATTGGCTATTCTTAAAGTGTACATCTGATGATCAGGGAGGTCAATGTTTAAAATACATCAGGAACATTCTTCACTTGCCAAAGCTTCCTACTGGCTCTGGGTACATTGTCCAGATTTCTCCTAACAAGCCCCAGTGCTCTCTACACATGAGAAGGACAAAGTTTCTCTGCCAAACAGAGCAGTGAGAAAAAGAGACACTTATTTTGTGTGTCTGTGATCTAAACTTCCAAAAATAACTAATGATTCAGCAAGACCAGTGGACTATCAATCTCCACCAAAGTGCTAATTCAAGGTTAATTATTGCCAAACAGCCCCTGTCAACAAGACCCCATCAAAAGCTGAGCAAGCCTCCAAGAATATCAGAGCTTCTAGACAGACAAGCATAAAGACTATTGCCTTTTTAACAGTGACAACATTGTGTGACTTTTTCCATTTCCTACACAAACATATGAAAACAAGCCATTAAATTAAAAAAAAAAAAAACAAAAACAAGAACAAAACACCAAACCACCAAATGGGGCAGAACTCTGCAGCCTAAAAATGATGATATTCACAAAGCTAAAATTCAAAAATCTTCATTCTGTTCTCTACAGTGCTGCTGTAAGAAAAAGAATTTCTGTTACATGTACTGGGTTGGCTTCCCAGTACTGGCCAACTGCTTTTGTAACTCCTCACTGGTTGTAGAAGGTCCTGTTTTGCTGTGTAGTGACAACTACCCCATGGAATGACCCTGCTGTCTGCACTAATTCACTCCAAGGTGGAAGCCAATCAAAACTCTTAAAATATAGAAAACACAGCACAAGACACAGCAGTGATGCTGAAACTGGATTCAAAGCCACATTCATTATATATATTTGAGTATTGCTGGCAGAAAAGATAGAGCAAATCAGAAGTTACTGATATTTAACTACTGTCCATGAGGAACAGGACAAGCCACAAAGATCTCAAATTACATTACAAAAAGTTTCTCTCTCTGCTTAAATCAACAGCTGTAAAAATCTCAAGTAAAAAACTGATAGAGATTGTCCACAATGCTCCGAGCAACCTGGTCTAGTGGAAGTGTCCCTGTCTGTAGCAGGGGGTTGGAATGAGATGATCTTTAATGTCCTTTCCACCCTAAACCATATATAATGTATTAAACATAATTGCTGGAGTTTTTAATCAAAAGGTTTAGACAAAATAGTAGCTAGGAACAATACAGGATATTGTGTGACCTGCCAGAAATGCTCCAATGCACTTACAGTACCAAATCCATGCACTGCCAGGGGTTCCTCCTTGTGGCTTTGGCTCAAATGTGATATTGAACATGGTCACAAACTTGCAGTTGTCACATTCACCATACTCTTAGCCAACTAAAGATTTAAACTGAATTCAGGCCGATTAATAGCATTCACATGCTCAGGTAAGAACAGAGATTATACACAGGGAAATCACACACAATAAAAAGAACAAAAAAACCCCAAACAGCTGAGAACATTAAATCTTCTCTGAACTTGATGCAAACAGAACTTTTTAAAAACCTAACAGTGGGGAATTTCAAAAGACACTAGAGAAAACTCTATTTTGAGTAACCAAGCTGTAGTGAGTTGAGTAAATTGTACCTGTGTGCTGAACCCTTGCTGCAGACCTGCCCACGTGTTTGCTGTGTGTGTGCCTGAGCGGCTCCGTGTACTGCGAGGAGATCGACATCGAGGCCGTGCCCCCCCTGCCCAAGGAAACCGCCTACCTGTACGCCCGCTTCAACAAGATCAAAAGGATTGCAGCCTCAGACTTCGCTGACATTAGTAAGTGGCACCCCAATTTCCATCTCTGTTCTAGAATACGAAATGGAAAGGCAAAATGGAAATGCATTTTGCACCCTGTAAATATCTTAATACACCCAAACAATCAGGCAAAGAGTAGATTGCTAAAAATAAAATTCAGCTCTGCATCCCAGCCAGTCTTAAATGACCAGGCATTGTTTTTCCTTCAAATGCTCCAGGGACAGCTCTGCCAGCTATCTTACTCCACAGCATGACAAATTCTATGAATATCTGAAATCATGCAATCTCTAAGACAAAAAGAAGGATCCAGAGTATTTCCCTTCTTTATTTTTTCAATTTAAGATCAGGAAAAAAAAAATCCAGATGTCAATTTTACCCATATTTTAATAGTATTTGCATTTGTAGATAACAATTTTGATGCTGCAGCCAATAGTATAACATTTAGCATATATACACATTTCACATGCCATGTAATTATAAAGTCAATACTTAGATTTTATTTTCTTTTGTCTAAAGCTACCTTGAGAAGAATTGATTTTAGTGGAAATAGGATAGAAGAAATAGAAGATGGAGCCTTTTCAAAGCTTCTGCTGTTGGAAGAACTTTCTCTTGCTGATAATCGACTTGTAAAACTTCCTGTTCTACCTCCCAAACTAACAACATTTAATGCAAACCAAAACAGAATCAAGAGCAGAGGAATCAAAGCTAATGCTTTCAAGGTAAGGAAAAACCCAGTAATTTAGGTAACCAAAATAAACTAAACTAGTAACTAGACTATTCAGTCTGCCACCAAATTATTTTTATATATCTTTTGTAATTTAAGAAACAAACTATGATGAAACAGCTTTCCAGCTTTTGCTTTGCTTTTAAGGCACTCTAGAATATCAGTCATTTGTGCACTCAGTCGGTCATGTCCTCCATGTAGAAAAGAATTTTCTATTAAATATCTCACCTGCTTGCTTTCTCTCTAACATGTCAAGAAAAACATATTCAAAAATTGATGGCTCAAGTACAGTTCTGAGGACCGAAGAAATACTAATAAACAATATACATTTGGAGTACTTTATAGTGGTCTCACTTTTTATAACCAACACACTGACACAAATTTCCCAAACACAGGTCTGTTCTATGAATTTCTTGATATAATAGAATTCAACATTCACAGCAAAAGAATGGCTTTTGTTACATCAGTTTACATGCTATGTGATCAGAAAAAATTACTGATATCTTATAACCAGGCATAGTTACTTAACATCAAGTAATACCAGCGTCAGTAACCTCTCTTTCTGTTTAACAGAAGCTCACTAATTTGGCCTACCTCTACTTAGGACACAACGCACTGGAATCTGTTCCCCTGAACTTACCGGAGAGTCTGCGCATTCTTCACCTTCAGGTATTCCCAAAGGATTTCCTTAACATTCTCTTAAGTAACACCTCAGGCATTACACACTTCAAATCAAACTTGCTCTGTTTTAAAACAGTTCCCACTACAGTTTTTCACTGCACATCTGAATAAAACAATTTACCATACCAATGTGTATGGCCACAACCATCCAGAAGTTCAGAAGCTGCTAATTCCCATGCAAGGATTTATTACTGGTTTCTGTACATCGGGGATAGGAAATAGCAAAAAAAGCTATAATATTTTACCAACAATGCATGTATGCATTTACTTATAAAACCATTTTGGTTTGCAGTACAACAACATCACCACCATCACGGATGACACGTTCTGCAAGTCCAACAACACGCGCTACATCCGCACAAGCATGGATGAGATAAGGATGGAGGGCAACCCCATCGTCCTGGCCAAGCACGTCAACGCCTTCTCCTGCCTGAGGATGCTGCCCGTGGGAACGTACTACTAGCACTGCTTGTGCCATTCCATGTGCCAGACCCAGGCATGTCACAAGGGTCACTTCTTCCTCTGTTTACAAGTTCATATCCTCTCCCTTACTAATGCTCTTTTCCCTGCATACCCAGGACCGTCTGCTATGTTGCACCGTTCTCCTCTGACATAACCATTTCAAACCGGTCACTTTAGTAGTTACCGTGTCCCTCATGCTTTCAGAATCTTTTCTGTTAATGAAAGTGTAANAAAAAAAAATCACACAAAACTGCTTGTTCTCATTCTTTACCAGCACTCAGAACAACACCGCATTTTACTTTCAGATAAATGCAAAATTTTCTTTGAGCAAGCTAAAGAGGAAAAATACTACTGGATTCCAATCCGACTCTTTTAATCTGAAATGCAATCTTTCTAGTTGACCTTCAGAGGTGTATTGGATGAAGATGCATATGAGAGAAAGTTATGTTTAGAAACAGAACTTCTCAAAGCTTAAATTCATGAAAGTTTCATTAAAACCTTGATTTGTGGTAAATGAGAATACTCCTATTTAGGTTTAGTACACCAAGCAACATAGCAACTGGAACTTTGCAAAGATGTTTTAGATTTCCTTCTACTATTTTGCTTTGAAAATAACATGTTTTATTTTTACACAATGTATTTTTAAGTGAAATATGTGTTTTGCTGAGCTGTTCTCACAAGAGCTGTTTTTGCAACACCAGCTTCCCATTTTAAAACAATGGTCTAAGTACAGCATAATAGATTCAAATATTTTAGTTATTAACTAATGATGTGGACCAAGCCTTGGTTCCACAGCTTCTCCTTACAGGAAATGTGACAATATAGTTAAGAGCAAAGCTGAATTCATGTGTTTACCTGTAAATAAGTATGATTTCATCTAGATGTCAGAGCAAAGAAAGAGAATTACCCTTCTACAACAATACCTCTGATCATTAGGGAAAAATCAAGTCAGACTTTGAAATTAAAAAGGAAAGTTGATTCCATCATTAATCTGAAATCAGAGGTGACTTCAAGTAATTCACTCAACTACTTGAACCTATGTAGTATATTAAAAACACAAATTGACATATGCAGGCCTTGTCACTCAGTTCATCTAAAACTGGCCATCATTGATAAAGGGCACAATGTTTTTAACTCCACAACAGTACATTTCTGACATCCAGTTTCTCCCCTCAAATACCTACCACGGGTGTAAAGCCTCTAGACAAATTAATGCCAAAGGTGTGCTAGTAACTATTACCACATCAACTTTGTGCTAATTTTGAAGCTAGTATAGATGCCTAATTTGTAGAAATAGTTAAGCATCAAATGCATGATGATGTATCACTACATCTAGAATACTGATTTTACAATATATTTTGTATTAGTTTTATTTATCTTATTTAGCTAAGCCTTGATTTGTTAATGCTTCTGCTTTGGGGAATTGATGTCCACTTAATTCTGAACACGTATTTTTGCCCTGAACCCATTACCCAAGAAAAACAGCAATCCCCAATATTTTCCATTTTAAGTTATTTAGTGTAACAAGAAGGAAATTCCATTGTCTTAATTGAGAACAAAACCAAGTCCGGCAGCAATACTTGGTTTTCATTCTTCTGCATAAATCATAAAACTTTGATGTTCCCAGGTTTTTAGCAAAACATAAAAAACAACTTCAAAGCATGTAAAAATACATTCCAATGTTAAGCCAAATTTCTATTTGGAAAAAATTAAACCCATCAGTTCTCTGATGTCTCTTGTGATAAATGTCTAAGATGGAAAAAACACAGCTGTAAGTGTAATAATGTTACATAAGCAGCAGCCTCTGATCTTATCCTTATCATAAATCATTGCTACTAAAACTCTTTCCAGTATTAACATGATCACTAAATATCACCAAAAGTGTGTATACACAAATAAATGCATATTTTTGGAATATACACACACATAAACATTCCAAGACCTACCCACTACCACACGATTAATTTTACATTAAAATGTTGTATATATTTTTGAAACATACTAATTATCAATCAGTAACACAAATTAATGATCTTAACACTTTGTGAGCAAACCAAAGTAGACAAGTGGTACCTTCTGAATGCCTCATGCAGGCACCAAGTTCTCTGATGTGTTTTTATTTCACTTTCCCCATTCACAGCAAGTTAATCAAAACACCAAGTAAAAAAAGGCTTCAGTAGGGAGGATTTCCACCTATTTGTGTGACCAGTACTAATATCGAGCTGAATGTAAACAGTTCTATTTTTTTTCCTGTCACTCATTTCTCTTCTGTATTTCCAATAAAACTTGAATTTTTGTTCTTGTTTATCAGTACCAGCTTCAACAACCTGCTCATCCAGCCTTGCCAACATGTTTCATTGTTCAGCCTCACAGCAGACTAAGGTTAGAAGATTATTTGCAGATGTAAATCCATTTTACAGACATATTCATTGTGACAATAGCAAGACCTGCCCTACAGAATACTTGGGGAACACTCCATTTGCTCCTTCAAAACCTATTTTGAAATGACCTTGCATTGCCATTAATCTCAAAACATTCAATATTATTTGAAGTACTCATCCACTTCTACATTTCCCCTTTCTTCTCCATTATCAAATCAGGAAAGAAAAATATAAACTACCTTTGGTGTTTTTACACTACATTCTGAAGAAAGTATCAGAAACTATTTTATTTCTACATAGAAGCCTTGGCAATTTTCTTTTAAAAATAAACAGATTAATAGAAAAGCTATAAACCCAAGACTCCCTCCCCAACAGTTTTGTCTCCAAAAAGGGAGTCTAGAGAGCAGGTAGGGGGAAGAAAAATACAAAGATTACAGACTCATTTTTAATGTTATGTAAGTGTGAATATTAACAGGATAGACTCTTGAGTTGGTTTTATGCATATAACAACAACATATGTCTAATTGCTTTACCACTAATGACTAAAACCATTAAATTACAAATAGACATTCTCCTTGGCAATCTAGTTATTTGAATTGTCAGATTTGATCTTTGAACCCTTTTATTAATTCTCTTACCTGAGAAAGTCTTCTGTTTTGAAATGAAACAATTAACAATGCTAACAAAAATAAGGCCTAAAATACTCTTCATAAGCACACAGTCAGTCATCTTTGGTAAATATTCTCCCAAACTGGTTTGCCTTTCAACTTTATCCTTGTCTTTGACCATGGAAATAAAACTACCTTTAGAAAAAATATCTGTAATGCTGACAAACTTGTAACGTCTTCAGTAAATTCTCACACATCTTTTAGCAATGAATAGATAATTTCATTGTTTATACTCAACATCTGAAGAAATACTTTTAAAAACTGCTTATACAACAACAATTTGAAAATTGTCTCCAAACCTTTTTCTATTTTTTCTTTTTATTATATTTTAAAATGAGAAATATTTACAACAGTTCACCAAATCACTGTCCCAGAAACCACAGTCACTGTTTTTTCCAGCTTCCCTTGATGCTTTGATCCTTAAATCAGCAATCACAGAGCCCTTAAGCTCTTGGTGTTCTACCTTTTCTATGGAGGGTTTAGAGAAAAGCCCTTGCACAAAAGCCAGCAGGATTAGGCAATGCCAGTTTATTGCTCAGGTGAGGACTGGATTTTTTTTAGTATTATCAGAAAAGAGAACTCTTTTTTTCTATTCTGGTTGATTGGATAATAGAAATTGATTAATCTGGCACAGAACTCAAAGGCCTAAAAGACTGAAAAATAGGAAATTATGCAGTTCCCACTTGATACTACAGCTGAAAAATAAAGATGGTGTCGAGTTCAATGACAGTAAATTATTGAGGTACATAAAACTCAGCCAAGAAACCACAAACAATTAAGCAGTTAAACATCCTTCTCTTGACATAAAGCATCATGTAAGTTGTTTAGTGTCTGTAAGACTATAGTATTTTTACTTCAAGAATTAGCTGTTTATCCTAAAACCAGCACAAAGGCAAAACAAACAAGCTAAATACTGATAACTTAAAACTAAGCTCAAACACTATCTTCCAGTTAGGAGGGAGGAACAGTTTATTCCCCATACAAGTAAAACACTCCAGAACTGAAAGTGCTGTCACCCAAACACATGCTGACATATCTTCAAGAAAAACAGATGTAATCTTTCAAAATCAACATTAACATGCCAAAAAATACAAGTGTTATTTTCCTTTAATTTCTTCTTTTTCCTTTTTTTAAAAAATCAAAATAAAATATAGTACCAAAGCAAACTGTCTTGCTCCTTCACAGAAGAGCACAGTCATATTTTCCTCCACCCAAAAGGAACACAGCAATTGCTTCTCAATTGCCCCCTGAACACAGCACAAATTTTTAGCTCATATTCTCTTCACCATCACATACAAAATTAAGATCCCATATTCTGCTAAAGACAGCCAGTTTCACCTCCAATGAAGCTCTGTCTTAATAAACTTATTAAAGCAACAAATATTGTTGCTTTATTAACAAATAAAGGCTTTATAGACACTACCTTGAAATGCAGGAAGGTGCGTCTACGATGTTCATACCACTCAGCATAGGTTGAAATGCTTCTGAAAAATGTTAGAAGATCTCCACGTTCTTCAGTGCTATAAAACAAAAATATATTGTTTAACCCAGTCCTAATCAGATGTATCAATTCTATAGCCTAAAATTCACACTTAAAAAAATTGATTAGTATTGATTGAATATGAAGTAGAAATTACCCAAAATAAGAATGACAAAGCTGAAAAAAAGCTGTAGTGTAATGATTGAAAAGAGGTTGAAGAACACATTCCTAAACCAGTGTTTCTAGTGTTAGTCTTACGTGTAAAATGTGGGAACAACACAGTCACCTGCAAAATCTTAGTTTGATTTTATTTTTGTTCAGCTCATTTTCTAAATAAATTCTAAGATGTTGCATAGTAAAACCTGAACCTCCAAAATGGTAAGATTTGCCAAATTGCATCACTAACCTTCAAATATCCCCCAGATCTTTGTCCTAACCAACTAACTGTACATGACATGTTACCTGCCCCTATGTACATGGCATTCAGCTTCTCAAGATTAACCTTGCAGCTCCAGTAGGAAAGGAGGCCTGATCACACAGGGCATCTAAACCAAAACTTTTGTTAGACAGTTAAATCTTGATGGGATCTTATCTCCAGAGCAGAGGGGCTCCAGCCCTCTGAATATCTTCCTCACTCTCCTCTGGACCTGCTCCAACAGGTCCATGTTCCTTCTTATGCTGGGGGGAGAGCAGGAGGGAAAGATAGATATAAACATTTATTTTTCAGATTTCTAGTAAGGATCAGGATGGAGAAAGGAAAAGACACAATAGAAGGTGACAAACTGTCAGCAACCTCACATCCAGGGTTGTTGGGGAAAGGAGGAAAAAAAGCTCATAAAGGGTATGAAGCTCGCACTTAAGAAATGCAGCCAGAATGGAAAGGATGCAAAACTCCACAAAAACCACGTCAGAACACTTGAAGTAACATGATTATTTAACCTGAAGGGTGAAAGGCTTCATGTCGTTGTTGATATGAAGCCACAAATTATTAGCCATCATCAAAACACACCTGGCAAGCACTGTTTTGGAAGTACAAATATTTTAGTTACTAACACAGGATTTTACAAGTTTACAAAACCTGACTGAGGAAGATACCTGACTGATATTTGGCAATATTTCAGGAAGTGAGAGTATTTAAATTCCAATGTAAATTTGAATTTTTTGACTAATCTTTTCTTTTTGAGATTAGGTATTATTTTTTGATTTTCAGAACAGCTGAGGGCAGAGACTTGAGGCATTCACAGAATGGCTGCAAACAGTGGATTACCAAGTCAGTTCAGCCTTCCCAGGGAGAACTGGGCCTCCAATTCAGCTCTATTTAATATACAGGAACAGCAAACCTTAAAATGTTACACAAAGAAACTGGGAAAAAAATACATTAAGGCCATTCAGATATTGAAAATGTGAAAGAAAAGCCAAACAAGTTTTATCCTAGCCTGGAAAGAACAGCATCATTAAAGGAAGTTACCACAGTAGTCACAGCTGCCAACAAAATCAGGCCAAGATGAAAAAAATGCTGGCAGCACTGGGAAAAGTGAGTCCCTGGAAGGACACAGACACACTGATTTACAATAGCTCATTAGCACTGGTCTGGGAGCTGTTTTTAACCACAACTCTGAATTGCACATGTCAAAGTCAACATGTTCTATAGGAACTGTGGAGCCTTGGTAACAGCTACCCACATCTCCATGCCTGGAGAACAGATTCCACACAACTCCACTGGGCTTTTTCAATCTCCACTCGTGGAACAGGCAACACAAAGCTTTGTTACAAAACTGCACATTTGAAATTCTTTTTGAAGAACTTGGCAATTTTTATAAATATCCGTGTTTATGCTATTTAAAATACTATCACGAACACTGTGACCTTGTTTTAGCATTGTTTTTAGTTTATTTCTCCTTTTGCCTCAAAATCATTTTTATGTGATGCAGCAGATGAAAATTTTCAAGGCTGGATCATCAACAGAAGGAAAAAGTTTTGGGTAGAAGTTCAAAGAACCAGTTTCAAATGTGTAATTTACTCAACTAATATATCTGAGGATGTACTTTTCTCACATAGCACTGGCTAAATTCAAGATAGAAAATTGAACTCAGTGTTTAGAAAGGGGGAATCTGTTGGCAAGAACAGCTGTATGTAAATCCATACTGGCAAAGCAGTAAGAGACTGCACAAGAGCACTGCAAGAATTCACTGAGTGCTCACATCATCAAATCTGCCCATAAATAGTAATTCCTAATTAGCCCAAATTAGCCTAATTCCTCCTGCTGAAGTCAACTACACCAAATGCTAAAATATCAAGAAAACTTGATATAAAATAACAAGGTAATAAGAGAGTGGATGGTAAAACTAAAGTATTTTTTTTTATTTTGAAAGAATTTAGCATTACAAAAATCCACTTGGAGCAGAAAACACCTGTCTCCAATGCCAACATCCATGTTACAAAGAAGTCATCCAAAACCAACTATAAGGATATTCAGGCAGAGAGTAACTCTGTCAAGTTAAAATCATAGGCTCTTCGTCCAAACACCCTTTCACTTTCACAAAATAACAACAAAACACAGAAGTATATAAGAAATTCAGCTGTTATAAAAGTACCTAAGCCTCCTTTAATGTGTTCCTTTATCTATTTTAAGGGAGAAAATCTATTTTAAGTCACTGCAGAATGCAAGACTTTCTACATTAGCATAGAAAACCAAGCATGACTCAAAGCTGGGGGTAGAATTCCTGCTTCCCTTCATTTGCAAGGGACCTTGCCCATGCAGCATTTAATATAATGTGTATTTCCTAAATCCTGCACTCTGGCTTATAGATTCTAACTAGTTAGTAAAAAGTAAGAGCAATTTTCATACTGTTTAAAATCTCTATTTGCCTAAGTAACCCATGCAAAGGCTAACTCCCCCAACAAAAAATGGGGTGTCAAGTCAAAAAAAGGACTGACAAGAGGTTTTTTTAAGATGTTGTACTCAACACTAGCAAAATATAACACAAGTAATAACTGCTGCAAAGGGGACACGAATGAAATACAAAAAAAGACAACTAAATACTGGGATTTCATTTGCATACATCTGTTATTGTCACAAAATATGTAGGAAATGATATTAAAATACATGCACCTTTAAAAAATGTACAATTCTTTTATAGAGATGTACCATCTATATATTGCAGCAGTACCTGCAGACTGCTGATTTTTGCTTCATTTAAAAAGATATTGCTCAAGTGTTTTGGCATTCCCTTATTTTCTTCCAAAGCAGGAATTGAATGTCAAGTTTTTAACTCTGCTGCTCTTAAAGACCATTTTGTGACAGGTATTATGGGAAAAAAAAAAACAAAGCAAAAAAAAAAAAAAAATTAGAAAACTGAGGAGATAAAAAATCCCAGCCAGGAGAGAAAACAGAACAGAAGCAGACAATGGATTTGGCAAGACTGGGCCAAGGAAGCAAAACAAACTGGTAGGGAGGCTGAAAAGGAACAAAACAGCAGGAGACCAGATTCAGCTGGTCAGGAACCGAGGGAAAAGGAGAAAGAGGTAGGAATTTTAGGAGCAGACTAAAGAACAAAAGGCTGGTTGGGAAAAGTCTGAAACTGGACATGAGGGGATTAGAACTTGGAAAAAGAAATGAGGAGTAGCCCAACAAGGGGATTGAGAAAACAGGCCCTGAAGGGAGATGACAGACTCAGGCAATGGAACAGGGGGTGCTCTCAAACAGGCACTGCCAGCAGCCATGGGCTCACTGCCTCACACTGACAGCACACACTGTGGCCAGAACAAGGCACACAGGGAAAAATTAAATTTGAAGGCGTTGTGGTGGAACAAGGTTGGGTTGTATCCTAGCCCCAAAAGTATTTTTCAGCCTACTGACCCCACTGATCCTATTGGCCAGGTGGCTGCAAGTGTATCTACAGACACAAGGCCAATGGGTGGCACATGCAAAGGGAGGCTCAGGAGAAAGCACCACTAGCTTTGTTGACATCTTCTATCATTCACGAAAACTTGTATTTATGAATACTGGCACAAGGTGAAAAAGGAGAAGAGACAGGGACAAGACAGCAGTGCTCCAGCCAGGATGAAATAAAGTCTGCCACTACTTCAACACATTTCTTTCCAGTGTGACTATTAAGTTCCAATACACTTCTGCTGTCATAAAATACTCATGAATAAAACAGGGTAATTTCCTCTTCTAAATCCCACTTCTTGAGAGCAGTCAATTGTTCTTCCCAGTTACACCACAAGCTTTAGTGGATTTATATGGAATTCTCAAAGCCTTTAAGTAAATAAATCAGTTTTCAGTAGAGACTACTGAACCCTGAGGTAACTCAATAGATCTCTCTTCACCCATCTGTTGATCCTTCCTCTCCATCCCCAAGACCAAAAACTAATAGAAAATAACAGAAACAACTTAAAAAAAATAATTAAATCAACTACTCAGTGATAATGGATTTGTTCTCAGAACAGTTTGCTAGCAGAATTCAGTGGAAATAACAAACAATTTGATCATTTATTCATCATGTTACCACAAGAAGCTGGCATACTCCAGAAAATAATAAAAACCAGCATTCATTCATACATTTAAGTTTTAGTATGTTAATTGTCTTAAGCCATTGCACCAATACACTATTCCATGTTTTTAAATTATATTTTTTAAGATATCAGTGAAATAAATCCTGATGCCAATAAGAGAAATGGAATGGAGAGCTGAGAATGAGAAACGGGCAAGTACTGGAGCGGGGTTCTGGATGTGCACTTTAGGCATTACCCACACTGGACATCTGCAGCTCACATACAAATCTGAGGAACAATATAATAATTAAAATGCAATAGCTGAGATTACCATGTTACATTTCTCTTCAAACAGCTAAAACACATTATAATCCAAAAGCTGGCTCTGTTGAACATGAATTTGTGACAGTCCTTCCAGATCTTAAAAGTTACATGCCTTTCATCTTCTCTCCAGGATACAGATAAAAGATGTGAAGTGCTTAGGTAGGGCTAAGGACACATCACATAAAGACACTGGCTGCCAGCAAAGTACATGAAAACTCAGTACTGCCTTTAGTATCCCATATCCCACACAATAACTTGCCTTGAACAAAAATTTCCATCTTACCTTGACACAAACTTGCTCACATTTGAATCTTCTCTGGATTCCATTATAATGCTGAGATCACTAACAACAGCAGACACCTTCTCATTGTTCTAGATTGGAGAAATAACAACAAAGTATTTTGGAAATTTCTCTGGCAAGGAGAAACACGTGTCTATTTGCACATTAAAAAATAGAAAAAAGTAGACATAAATGCTAAGTACTATAATTCTTAGTATAGCATTTTTTAAACTACAGTTTGTGTGTGTGAACAGTTTATTTCATTTCAAGAGTAGCACAGGGCTTTTGGAATAATACCTGAGTTTGTCAGCATAGAGAATACATGTGTATAAAGGAAGGTTCATTACTTCCTTTTACATAAATTCCACTTCTTTAAGAGTCTTCTCATTTTCCAACACAACTTTTAGCTGCCACATATACCAGAAAACTCACAAATAAGGTTTTATCTGTTAGTTTTGGACTGTTTTTTTAATTTTAAATCTGATAGTTTTGTCTCGAAATATTGTCCTTTTTTACAACCACTGCTACACAAATATGTGCAGGATAATAAAATTATTCTAAATTAACTAATAAGCTGTTAAAGAACAAAAAAAAGGTGGTCAGAGTAGAAATGAAACCACAAAAGAAGTTAATACCCTTTTCTAAGCATTCTTGAACACACCAAAGCAATGGATTAGATAACACTGAATGAAAAAGCTTAAAATCATAGTTTGAAGACCATAGGAAATGCCTCGCTTTGAACTTCTTATACCAAGTCACTACAAGCAAATGGGAATGGCAAGAGAGGAGTGCACACACATCTCAGCAGTCCCTGTACTGCTTGGACAGAGCCCTGCTAACACTGCCATCCCTCAAGATGGGAAAAGCAAAGCAAGGCACTACAGAGATCAGTGGATGTACTAAATAACAGCAGGAAAAATCATTTTAGGTTTAGAGCACAAGGTTCAACAGGGGGATGGAGCTGTGGAGAGGCTGCCAGCAGTCATATGCTAAACCTGCCACCTTCTGAAGGGACTAGGTTGCCAGTGGGGGGGTTACTAACATGTCAAAATGCCACTGTGGGGCCAAATAAAAAGATTTAAAAGGAAAGCTCTGGGCAAGAAAGAAACTCTTTTTAAATGATTGCTTTCCCAAAAGGCTTAGACTTGTTTTGGCTGATTTTCAAGCTCAGGTCCTCTTCTAATACCTAATACGATGGAGCTGAGTTAACTATTGTGACTTCACTACTAGAATAAATATCTACAAGTCAACAGTGTGAAAAAACCATTCCTGATCTTTGCTGCATACCAACACACCTGTCACCTGCTGGGCACTTCCCAAAACCAGCTGTCACCTTTTACTCCTCAAGACAGGTGAAACTGGTTATAACTGCACTACCTTGTCCATGCTAATGTCAACACAGGTTATTTTGAATACAGTGTACTTCTAGCAAACAAAAAAATTAATGCAAAAATTAGCTCCAAATTATACTTTTACAGCTGAAGTGAGGGTTTTTAAGTATCTATACACCTGGTATTCTCTATCTCATCAGCATTCAAAGGAGCCCAAATTTTAGGCGTTAGGCAGCCAAGTGCTGCCGCTCAGTGGTGCAATGGCTTTAAGCACCAATACCATTGGCAGTAAATGCAACACCCAGTAACCCCTTTGAGCCCCACTGACACCAAGAGATGCCATCATGCTGCAGGAGATGCAGCTGAGAGAGAAACACTCTAAGTGGAGTTTTATACAAGCAAATGTAAAGAGGCATCATGAAGACCACAAGTTTCAAGTCACAAATGGACTTCAAAGGTTGCTCATTCAGCTGAACTCTTGCAGTTTCAAAGGATAAAATCCATGTGTGGCTACCTAAATATTCAATTCCCAGATTCATAATATGGCTTTTCTAAAGAATAGAAAGGATATCTTTACTGTTCACTCTCAGTCCCATCTCATTAAATTTAAAAAAAACCGAAACAACTTTAAAGCTGAGCTGAAAAATCAAGATTTCCTGATGTTAGAAATACCATTACAAAGTACAACAGTGTTAGAAAGAAACTATTGCAAATTGGGGTAAAAGCTGTTTTCCTCTGCTTAGCATCATGAATTCTGTGCTAAGAATTGAGTCCTATGAAAGAGCTCCCTCCTAGAAAATCTGCAATCATTGGTGTAACTTGTGGCAGCGCTGCAATGACTACTCACATTAACCAATCACACACAAATATAACTAAAGGAAAAAACAAACAAACAAATCCAAACCAACAAAGAGAACTGCTGCAGTTTGTAGTGTTATAGCTTTTCCTCAGTTTCTTCCAGAGAGGTAACGTTTAGCACCTTTGAATTTCCAGAATAAGATAAGTGACTATAGAATGTGTTGTATGGGATGAAAGCTGTGCTGGCTCAGGATGAGGCCCCTTGACTTGGCAGTACTGGGTTAACAGCTGGACTTGATCTTGAAGGTCTTTTCCAACCTGAGTAATTCTATGGTAACCATTCTGTGGCTGAACACTAAACCTGACCTTCAGAACTATCTTGCTTGGATGCACACAATTCTAAAGTTGGGTCCGGATGTTAAAGAGCCAAAAGAACCCACTGAAGCTTCGATTAAACAGTTGAAAGTTTCAGCTGGAAAAGGAAGCACTGACATTTGTCCATTTGATGTTTTGTTTAGTAGTTGTTTTTTGTTTGTTTTTTTTAAACATACATTGACCCTTACCTGCATTTCAAGAAGCTGGAATTCCAGTTGGAAAGACAGGGAGTGACACTTCCCTGATAATCTGTGCTTCTGCACCGTCCTGTTTCTAGCTGTTATAAAATCAAGTTAGCAGAATAATCAATTACACTCCTATTCAATGACTACTGCATTTCTTCCCTTAGTCATCTTTAAAGTACCAACTGTTACCCTTCCTCATGTAAAGAAGTTTAACATGTTAAAAAACCCCAACAACTAACTCCACTTTCCCCCTATGCAAAGCACAATAGTAGTCTGTCGCTTTGCTGTTAAGGAAAATGACAATATTTAAATCAGAAACTATTTTGTCAACGAGCCAAATCTTGCTGTATTTCAAAGTAATTGTCTTTCTGCTAACAGTGAATTAGAAGAGAGGTTTGCAGATGAACTGCAACCAGTATGCTCAGTAAAGGGCACAAAACTACTTACTTTTTTCCACTGTTTTCCTGGAATGACTTGTGAAATTAAACCCGGTAAATTTCATTAAAAATGCAAGATCTGTTTCTAGACTTTCAAGCTGAGCTTTCAGGTCTGATAGAGATTCATGTCCCTTGGTTTCTTCCGGAGTTTCTCTTTGTAATGATTTTCTAGAATGGAAAAAATAATAAAATCAAAAGGGTAGAATACCCAGACATAACATGTCAGTACAGCAGTATCATTATATAAAAAACATTGGTAATGGGATCATATGGTTTTCAGACCCAAATCAGTTTCCAAGGAGTCAAGTTTCAGTTGGATCACATTGCTGGAAACAGTAAACTATTCTAATTTACATAAATTCTTTCCATTCACTGCCAGGTAGACACAGCTTTTATTCCAAGTCTGGAGGTGCAAGTGTCCATTTTGAGAAATGTGCAAAAACATGCAAGAAAAGGGAGCTAAGATGCCTTTACTCATTCAAGTGACTTATTTTATCCACAGAGTTTACATTTACTGACATAAGGAAAATTCTAACATAGAGGCAAAAGCTTATCCCAAACAATTTTGACAAAGAAATTCTATTAATCTAACAAATGAAAAAAAAGGCATACATTGCCTTCAGGATCTCCTCATCAGAAAAGAAGGTGGATTCTTGTCGGATATCTTCATACTTCTCTGTCAACAGCCTAATTTCTTCTTCCAGTGCCTGGATTTCATCTTCATAAGCTTGAAAAATGCTCTCATCCATTTCTCAGAATCACTGTTACTGCATAAAACAAAATAAGGATTTCTCTCAGGAACAAACAAGGAATAATTTTTTAAAAACACAAATGTAACATCAGAAATTGTTTTAAGATATGGAGCACTGCACAGTCTCCAGAGACAGAAGTTATATCAGGGAACTAATGGATTCAAAGGCTTTAAGAACCTTTTTAATTAGCCATTATTTGATCCAGGAGCACACACAGTTGTTTTACATTTGCTGTAATAGAACAACAAGCTGCTCCACAGGTAAAAACCAACTGCAATCAGATACAAAAATGGAACCTAGCTTTGACCAATTGACCTAAGGACTCAGCTGGGTAGACAAGGCACAGCTGATGCTAACACAATCTGCCTTCAGAGTAAACAGCAGTAAAGAGACACAAATTGCAAAGATGTTTCACCAATAATAAACCTAAGTTTTCAGGAAAAATAATAATCTGACATTCAGCCGAGGTACAACACATTCAGAAGTCTGTGGAAGATATTATGCAGCTCCAAACTAATGTGCTAATATTTTTGACCAGGAAAAACCCAACATTTAGTTTTGTGTGTTTTTAAACCACCCCTACTCTATGTGCAAGTTCCACACTTACATCGTTCAGTAAAAGGGGATGAGGGGGAAATAGGATTTTATTCATTTATTTCATAGGACACAGTACCTCTATAACATACATAAGAAAACAACATCAAAAGGATGCTTTGCATTAAAAACTTGCTTAGTGAAAAAAGGAAGTTTAATATGCAATTAAATAATCATCCAGTCATCATCAGATTTTTTTTGAACTGGTTATGGTGAAGAAAGTCATGGTCAAAATAAAGAGTATGGTGTGAAAAAGAAAAACATTACAGCAGGCAGAATGTTACCCCAGGTAAGCTGATCCCTCTTTTAACAGCAGTAATAGAAGACATAAACTACTTACAGCAACTTAAACTCAAGGATTTCACTGGGCTGCAGAAGACTCAAACACTAATTATGACTTCAAAGATTTTATATCTAGAAAAAAACCCCTACTCTTTAATCAAGTAAAACAAAACCTTTACAAACACTTCTCCTATATATCATATGTATGTATATTTACAAATATTTGTGCATTGACAGCACATCTTTCACATTTCTACGTACCTGCTCGTTTAAACGCCCAAGTATTTGACTTTATGCTGCCACAAGAGGAGCGGGGAAGGGCTTTGGAGCGTTGTGAGAACCGAACTAGTGCGTTCCGTGCCCGCTGCTCCCCTGAGGGCCTTCAGACCTCGCAGGGCGATGCTGAAATCGCGACTCGTCCGAGGAACCGGTGCCGATCCGCGCCGAGGCTCGCAGGTGACAGAGGAGCCCCAGGGGCGGAGCGGGTGTGCAAGCAGCGCGATCGGGAGCGCTGGAAGCCCCGGCAGCCGCCACAGCCGCGGACACTCGGCCCTGAGGGGGGAGCGGAGGGAGCCGGGGCTGAGGGGAGGGCAGGGAGCGCTCGGGGCCGGTGCTGAGGGGAGGGCAGGGAGCGCTCGGGGCCGGCGCTGAGGGCGCTGAGGGGAGGGCAGGGAGCGCTCGGGGCCGGCGCTGAGGGGAGGAGAGGGCAGGGCAGGGAGCGCTCGGGGGCGGCGCCGAGGGCGCTGGGGGGAGGGCAGGGCGCGGTGCGGGGCGGCGGT
>VZTT01007735.1:0-14877 GCA_013400855.1 Buphagus erythrorhynchus | reverse complement strand
GAGGGGAGGGCAGGGAGCGCTCGGGGCCGGCGCTGAGGGTTGCTGAGGGTGCTGAGGGGAGGGCAGGGAGCGCTCGGGGCCGGTGCTGAGGGTGCGGGAGCGCTCAGATCTGGCGCGCGCGCCCCGCGCTTTTCGAACCGCGCGCCAACCCGCGAACCTGGGCGCTACCACAGCTGCTGAGCGGGGAGAGCCGGCCACGCCTTCCTTCCTTCCCGTCCGTGTCGAACAACAGAGCTGCTGGGGGATAATTCCCTAATTCTTTCTTATAAATAAAAAGAAAAAAACCTTGCTTTGTCGTTGTTCCCTTATTTACGTTAATTTCTGTTCACGTCTTCCGGAAAACACCCCTGCTTTTCTTCCTGGTTAGTCACGTTCAAAGCGTCCGCTGTCACAGCACCCAGCCCTCGTGTTCCCACCACATTTGACCGGCCGGAAACAGGAACCATCGCAGAGGCGAGCAGCCGATCAGAATCCAGCGGCACTAGTAGGCGGAACCTTTTTTCTCGAGTGAGGGCTGGGAAGAGTTGCGAGGGGGAAGGTGAGGCGGTGGCGCTGCGAGGTTCGCACATGGCGGCGGTGAGGCCGGGCCGGGGGCGTCTCCGCGGGTGGCGGGGTCGGGGCTGGGGCCCCTCGGGCCGGGGGTCCCTCGGCATCTCCCGGGAGGAGAGGGTTTGGCTGTGGGCGGCTCGCGTTCCCTCCATGTTCCTCTTGGGTTATATTGTAAAGAGCCATTTGCGCTTATTCTCGCGCGTACAGTTACATGGTTCAGGGTTTTAAAAAAAGCCCAACGCCTGAACCTTGGTTTCCTGCAGCAGCGCGGGGTTTGTTGTCGCTGCGCTGGAACAGAGCGTGCTACCTACTGCAGATCAAAGAAGTGCTCTGCTCATAAGGTTCTTCGTGGCTTTTTAATGCACTGATTTGTCCCTAAATTGTTATTCTAATAACATTCATTTCCGTGAGTGTTATTGAACTGTTTTGCCTCCTTGCAGAAGAATAGAGCGTGTGTTCTGGGTGTGACACCTTGACTTCGCAGCATGGAGAAGGAACAAGTTTCCAAACGTTTGTATGTTGGAGGGCTTGGCCATACAGTTTCCAAGGCTGAGCTGGAAGAAAGATTTGGCAAATTTGGGCGTGTTTTGGAGGCAGAGATTATTACCAGAAAAGATGATCAGGGTAACAGTTTTCTTTCATCTTTTAAAAGTTATTTGTTTTTCTGTTTGGAGCTTGAAATGGAATTCTTGCTTTAGAGACACTTCAGTTGTAAAAGAAATGATGAAACTACATAGAGTGTAACTTATTGTTTGTTATTGATCAGGGAATCCTACAAAAACTTTTGCTTACATCAGTGTCAACATTTCTGATGCAGATCTGAGAAAGTGTAAGTAGTCTTTTTTTTCTCTCTTTTTTATTTGCTTAGTTATGTTTTTGAGCCAGGTTACATTGCTGATAACTCATATTGTCACATTCAGTTGTGGTCATGGTAGAGCCTCTTTCATTCTCTCTTCAGGTTGATTTTATTTTCTTTAAGCTGCAGTTTTATGGAAGCTGCTTTGTTGAAGTTTTCAGAAATTGCTGTGAGCAAATTGAAAAGATTCCTTGTGACTGAAGTAGGTGATTTGTGAGTTTCAGAGACTCACAGAATGGTCTGGCTTGGAAGGGGCCTTAATGCTCATCTCATTGCACCCCCCTGGGAAGTGGGGCTCCTTCCACTGACCCTTGGAGCTTGGCTGCTCCAAGCCATGTCCAGCCTGGCCTGGGACACTTCCAGGGATCCAGGGGCAGCTACAGCTTCTTGGGGCACCCTGTTTGTTTGTTTGTTTGTTTTAAGCCTTTTATGAAAAGGAATTGTGCTTCAAATGCTTTCATGAGATCTATGAAACACTGAAATTGAATTATGTGAGAGGAAACCTAGAAGAAGAGCTGATGTAAAGCTCCTTTTGCAATGTGCCCCTGGATCTGGGGAATGCTGCCATTAGGCACTTTTGAAGTGAGAACTTCAGTTTTGGATGTAAATGTTCTGGTTTAAGATTTGGATATTGGCCCTTTCAGATAGAATCTTAATCCAAGTGAGCAATCAAGTATAAGGTCATGCTGAGGGAACCTCAGGCTATCATAGAAGGAGGCCTAGTGAAGTTTGTGATGTGCTTTTTTTTTTCACGTAGAAAATACTCATTTCCCATCTCTTTGTTTTGCAGGCATATCAGTTTTAAATAAAACAAAATGGAAAGGGGGGACACTGCAAATTGAGTTGGCCAAAGAAAGCTTTTTGCACAGGTAGAAACCAATCTTTTCAAATGTATGTTGTTGCTAAAACTACCTTTTTTCTGCTTATCTGATAATATTATGGCTGTACTTTCATCTTGTATGCTCTTACTGTTTCAGTTTTTGTAGACTCTGTGGGCTGTTGATTTATGTTTGATGCTGTAACATGTTTTGCATCATTGTTCCCTCAAGGTTAAGGGTGTTAATTCCTTGAGTAGTGAGTGATTGCTGTTCTGTGGGGGGATCACTGCCAGCTCCAATTCTGCACCTGGGCATACCTTTTTCCATGTGTGATGTACTTTCTGGTGCAGGCTGGCCACAGAGAGGGAGGAAGCAAAGCTGCAGAAAGAAAAACCACAGAGGAATGACCAAATGTGTCTCTTGGAATCACTGAAAAAGACGGGAGTTGTGGATTTCCACATGAGAGCTGTACCAGGTACAGAGGTGCCAGATCATAAGGTATGGTGAGGTAGATGTATAAGAGAAATAAAACAACAAAAAGCAAGGTCATTGCATCTAAATTCATGCCAAATTTATGCTTTATGTAAAGAAAATTATTAAGAGTGACAGTCTAAGCTGTGAAAAGTACTCTGAGGAAATACCTCGTGTAGACATGGAGAAGGCTCCTGTCATTCTTTGCAATGACTGGAAATATTCATGATCATACAGTCCACTCTTGTGTGAAATGAGGAAATGCTTTGTTCCTCATTTATATTGGAAATATGGTTGTGTCACCCTAAAAGCTTGTAAAGGGAATGTGTGACATTTCTATTCACCACATAACTTTTGGTGGCTGGGTTGTGCTTCAGCACAGGATCAGGGTCTGCACATGCTTACAGAAGTAAGAATAAAGTCACTCGACATGCAAATTTAGGCAACAAAATTTAGATTTACTGCAAAGTTTTCAAAATTGTTTGCTAAGCACAGAATGGTTTTGGAGGGATTCTTAAATTTTTTTTGTGAGAAGGGGGAAAAGAGCAAAATAATAGTGATCCTGTCTTTGTAGGTACCACTGTTAATTCATAAACCAGAAACCTTGTATTAAAAACAGCACTTGCAAAGAAATTTAGTTCTTTATTATCACTCTTTATTTGTAGGTTGTTGAAATTTAGTTTTTTGGTTGACTTTGATTTGTTTCGTTTTTGAGAAGGAGGCTGGCCAAGTTGGATGGTAGAGCTCACTAGAGAGAATAAAGAAAAAAAAAATTAGTCACATGTGGTTCTTTATTAGTGTTTTTTTATTCAAGAATAAATATTTATTTTATTCTAGAGTTACTTTCACTCTCTGTTTTGTTTTTTTTTTAACGCTGATTATTTTCTTTTCTTTTAGAAATGGGTTGTTGGAAAATTTGGCAGAGTCTTGCCTATCCTGCATCTCAGGAATCAACAAAAAAATAAAATATCCTTTTCTGATTGTTTGGCTTTGAACACAATTCCCTTCCTTCTTTTGTTATATGGAAAAACAGTTGCTTGATAGTCCTAATTTTTACTTCTCTGTCAGGCTTAGTTTACTGAATCCCCCAAGTAAATCCTGCAGTAAGTTTGTGTGACTTGAATAGTTGTTTTACACTGCACTCAGTTGCTTAAAGGCTCGTGGTCATGACATGAAAAAGGATTCTTTGCTGTCCTTTCCTGCAGAATTCAGCCTGTTCATAAAGCCCTGAGTCTGCTGAAAGAATTTGGGTCGTTAAAATCCTTAACTCGGACTAACGTGGTGAAATATGACCCCTCAAAGTATTGCCACAACCTGAGGAAGCTGGAGGCAGACCTGGCACATGCAGCTCCTGTATCCCAGCTCACCTGGAACCTGGAAGGGGGAGATGACAGTGTGAGCAGGAAGCGGCGAGGGGAATTCCCTGGGATGAGGAAACCCCCGGAGAAACGGAGGCAGCTCAGCAGTGAGGCCCTGAATGGAGCAGCTCTGTCCTCTGGGTGCCCATCACATCCAAACCACACAGACTCACCACAGCTCGGCCAAAGAGCAAAATCCAAACCTAGTGAGGAGTCAGAATTGCCTCCAGCAAGGAGACTGGATGGGAAAATGTCAGGGAAAGGTTTATTATTGGATCAAAGCAGTGCTAATGGAGTTACAGCCAAAAATAATACCAGTGTATCTGACAGTGACATTGATTCTGAAGAGGAGATCAGAGCAATGGTAAAGAAAGAGACAGAAAGACAGAAAGCTGAAAATGTTGAGACTGAAAGTGAGCACTTGGAAATTGTTGGGGATAATTTTGAATTAAAATACGGTAGGCACTGGTCCTTAAGCAATTCGCATGCTGTGAAGAAAGCTATCAAAGGAAGTAACAAAGAGAGAGATACTATGGAGTGTGATAATGGTTATGATTCAGCAGATACAGATGAAATTATTGCTGAAAGTAAAACTCCAGAAGATTCTAAACACGGGAAGGTGAAAAATAAAGAAATGTTAGTGAAAAAAAAAAGTGGTTTGGTAAATGGCTTCTCACAGAAAACTCACCATTTAAAAGAAGAACACATTGAAAGAAAAGGGAAAATTAAAAAATCCAGAATTGCTGCCTTGCAGAGTATGGCAGCCAACAGTACAACAGAGACACGTGATAGTGACAGCTCTTGTTCAGAGTCTGAGAAAAGGGAGTCTGAAATCAGCTCTGATTATGAGTCTATGATGCAAAACTGTTACCGCTTAGACCTTACCTTGGATGACTTAAAAGCATTGGCTACAGAAAACACTGGGACACCTGCAGAGGGGTCAGGCAGTGAACAGAGTCCTTGCCAGTCCAGCATTGAAGATAATCCCAAGGATAATACTGTAAATAAACCAAAACTTTGCAAATTTCACCCCACAGTTAAAAAAACACCTATCTGTCCTGAAGATGTGCTGGCTGATATTTTAGCAGGGGAAGAGGATGCTGTTGAGGAAAGCTCCAAGGGACAAAATAATTCACATTTGAAATATCAGCCCTTCAGAGGAATGGGGTCCCTTTGTTTAGAAGAGTTAAGTAAGGACAGCACTGGGTTAAAGAAGAAGTCTGTAGAAAGTTTGGGACTTGAAGCTTGTACATCTTATTGTGGGGAGGAGTCATCTAAAAATCAGCCAAAGAACCATCTGTTGTGTTCACTTGAAGTCAGGAGCAAAAAGAGACACAAAGTGCCTGGTGAGCATGATGAACTGTCAGCTGCTGCTGCCTCAGCAGGTCAGAGACTTCAGCCTGGTTCTGGGCCTCATTTGCAAGGGAAGAACAAAGGTGTGAGTTCTCTGCAAGACCAAAATTCAGAGCATGGAGCTGCTGCTGCCACTACTGATCAGGATGATGGGAGCAGTCGCATGGACAGTGGTGCTGCAGGGGCCCAGGAACACGTTAAACAGCAGCTGAAGAGCCCAAAACTTCTTTCCAAAACATTAAAGAGTAAAAAAAATCCAGACTGTGAAGGTAATAAAGGTGGGAATGAGAACACCAGCCTTCTGGAAGATAAGGAGCTTTGTCTTCATGCTGCTGCCTCAAAGGAGCCCAGTACAATAGAGAAACAGCTCCAGGACAACCAGAGGAGGCTGGCAGCTCTGGAAGAGAGACACAGAGAGAGGGAATTACAGAAGAAACTCATTCAAGGAGCTCTTTCAAATCTGGTAATTACAACTTCTACCTGCATAATCCACAGAAGAGGATTATTAAGGGAGAGGGTAATTAATACATGTGGAGTAAGATGTTTTAAAATCATAGTCTGGAATTCCTGATTACTTTGCCAGTTTTCTTTTGAGAGTATACAAAATGCTGCATACCTCCTCCCTGGAACACCTGTGAAGTTGCAAGAGGATAGCAGATTCCTCTTTTTGTGTCATGGAAATGTCTTTCAGATGGTCATGTCTGAGTGCAGCAGGTATTTGATGTGTTTGACTTGACAGTTGACTCTTTCCTAGGATAGGCAGCCTGCAGGAAAGCATAAACACATCATATTTGATTCCGATGTGGAAGACGAAGCTGAAGTGAATGAGATGTTGAAAAAAGATGCAAGTTTGGGAAATATGCATGGAGAAGTAAGTGTTACTGGGAAAAAATCAGTATGCTGTAATCAGAAAGTTGAATTTTTATACCAAACTATCTCATATTGTAACACCTGAGTTTCCCTTTGGATAGGTATTTTGCCTATGGTAAAACTGAGTAGTAATAACTGTAAAGCAGAATTGTACAAGGTGTGGGGACAAGGTAAGATTTGAAGCACATGGATCAGGAAGGGAGCTGGTTGTGCAAGAAATCTACTTTTTCAGCTAAATTGGAGAGCACATGAACAAAGTTGGTACTGATTTACGTTGTCAAACTTATGTAAACAGCTGCTTTTCTTTTCTGCTTGTGTAACAGGATAAGTCAGCTCCCAAGCCTTCAGGCAGACTGTTTGATAGCAGTGAGGATGAGCAAGAGGATACGGATGAGGAGCGATTCAAAATTAAGCCCCAGTTTGAAGGCAAAGCTGGTGAAAAAGTGAGTGAAGCCATTACTGTAATTTAGTTTTCCTCTAGGTCTCCATAACACCACTTCAGAAGAACATAACCTGTATCTTTTCATTCTTGCTGAATATAATTTTTATGAACTTAAAATTGAATTCCCCTAAAGGAAGGACATAATGTGTGGTGGGGAGTAGGAGGAGTTTCTCTGACATTGTCATCTTTGTATACAAAGAAATTACTGGAAAAGGCATCAAAAGCTAAAGGTAAAGGGTATGTTGCCATTGTTATAGTAAAAAAAAAAGTTACTGAATGATGTTCTTCTCGAGTGCTTAATAGCCTCTGTTTCATTTGTTCAGCTCTTGCAGCTGCAGTCCCGCTTTGGCACTGATGAAAGGTTCCGCATGGATGCTCGATTCCTTGAGAGTGACAGTGAGGAAGAAGGTAAAGCTGATCACGTTGCCTGGTTGCTGGTAGCCATAGAGCCTTTCAACAGCCTTTCTTGCTTTATTGGGATCTTGTGTAGAGCATCTTTCGGTGGCAGGGGAGTTGCACAGTTGTGTGATGTAGGCAGGGAACGAGTTAAGTACATGCTCTGACTTCGCCATGGAATAGATGTCTGTGACATTTGTAATGAAAGGTTTTCTACAGTGCAAGGCAGAGAACCTTTGAGTAGCTTCAAGATAAAGGAAATGACGTGTTCATAGACGTGAGCTCTTCTAGTACTGTAGTAAATGTTATGCATCCCACATTACAGGCTTAGCAGAGAAAACAGAATTTATTTTTCCCTTAGCAGAGACAAACAGCCTGAAGGCAGATGAAGAAGAGGAGCTTGCTGCAGAGAAGAAGAAAAATCTGCAAATACTGGGAAGCCTCCTGAATATCAACCTGGAGCAGCCCAAGCCAAATAAAACAGCCACGAGTGTGAAGAAATTCAAGTATGAATCATCCACTGTCAGTAAAGAAGGAGGTTTTGGAAGGCTAAGGCTTTTTAGGAAGGAAGCTGAAAGAACCTGGAATCTTTGAATTTTGGAAGATGAGCATAAAGGGTTCTTGTGTTGTTTTGGGTTTTTTGGTCCTTTGGACTATTTGAATTTATGCAGTGTTCAGTACTAGAATAAATATGTCTACATCTATAGGGATAGCTGTATTTATGTAGCTCCTCAAGAGATTATCAGATGCACATATGAACTCACTGCATAACACACAAGTGAGGGCTGTATTTTATATGAAACATCACAGTTTGATGTAATCCACTTCTGCTTGTATGTTTACTGACCCAGACACTGACTAGAGGGTGCTCTCTAACTGTCAGTTAAATTTTAGATCGATTTGGAGCTTTTTGGTAAAGAAACCAATGTGAATTTTGGTCTGACTGTGAAAGTTTAAGGTACCTTTCAGTTTGGCATTTAAAAGGTAAATGGTGTTCCTTTTCCTTTCTATTTTTATAGAGATATTAATGCCCTCCGTTATGATCCAACAAGAGAGGACCATGCAGTTTTTGAAAGGAAACCAAGTGCTACAGAAAAGGAGAGGTAATATTACAGCTTGGTACATACAATTGTGGTGTTTCTCCCTGTGGAAAGATGGTTATAGCAACAGACTAGAGTTTGAAGCTATGCAGATTGCACTGATTTCCATTTAGTCCTCTGTGGTTGCTAAAATCAAGATACACTATGAATTGTTACAACTAAAACCAGCATGTAGTGTCATTTTTCCTTTCTAGTCCATCTTTTTTCTGCATACTGATTTTTGTGCTCACTGACGGTGCGAAAGGTCAATTCAGGGATTTGAGATTTGCAGGTCTATGGGAAAAGCATGAGAAATCTGTGCTAAGTACCTTGATTTCTATGTTACCATGTATTAAGTGACAAATCACTGAAGGATGTGGCTAATTAAAACGGTCACTGGTTCCTGCCTTTAGACTCCTCACGTTTCCCCACTGCTTACCCTTGAAAGTGAATAACTCCTTAATTGACTTGGATGTGTTTAGGGAGACATGAAGAGCAAGGATGCTCTTAGGAAAACTGTCTTTGGGAATGATGTGTGCTGTGTTGCTATCCTTGACCAATCTCATTTCAGTAAAGCCAAAAAGAAGAAGAAACAAGAGAGTGAGACCCTGCCTCAAGTGTCTGAAGAACTCTATTATGATATTGCTGCTGATTTAAAAGACTTGTTTGGACCTTCAAAGAGCAAACCGGAAAAGACTGTGGAAATACCCTGGGACAAAGAGGATGCACAGGACTCTGCCCCAGATGACCATTTGGGATCTTTACCTGAGAACAGCCTAGCTCCGGAGTCGAGTGCTTTCATGTTTTCCTTCTTTGGAGACACCGAGGAGTTGGGAATCAAACGAGGTAAAAGCAGAATGCATAAGAGATCCTAGAAGAAAGTGAAAAATACTGGAGCAGATAAGTAGCTGAGAAAATCTGGGATGAGAATATGCTGTCCTTCTTAAAGCTGTCTTCTCCAGTGTAACTATTTGACTTGAATTAGGAAGTTTTACTGACAACTAGTGGAATAATCTGGTTTTGGCTTTTTTTCTTTCTTGGTGCTGTTATTGCAGAGCCTTACCTACTTGGAACAATAAAACCGGCAAAAGTCACATGGCAAGAGGATCCACGTTTCTACGACAGCAGTTCTGATGGTGATGATGAGCCTGAGACACCAGAAATTGAAAAGGACCAAGAAATGCAAGTTTCATTTGTATTTGTTGTCTACCTGCCTGTAGTAGTTGGATGCTGTGGGAATATTAACAGCAGCACTCAGGGAATGGGAAAGTGACATTGCACACCTCAGAGCAATGAAAGTCATCTTGGAAAACCACTCATGCTGCACAGGGTCAAACCTCCCAGCAGCCCATTTGGTGTGAAGTTGAATATGGAAAGAGAGAAGTTGAGCGCAAGAAATGCACTGGGTCGTTTTGATTTGAACAACCCGAAAGGGAGTTTGGCCAAAAGCCAAAGGCACAGTCAGTTTTCTTTTAAAAAGGGTGGTTTTTCCGTAGAGGACTCTCTTTGGTTCCTATGGGATCAAGCTTTTCAATGTATACTTTTTATCTGAGGCACTACAGCTTTAACTCGTGTTCATGGAATTTGACAGTACCTTTTAGGATGCTAAAATCTCTTTGTACTTGTCTAGGTTTCTTTCCTTACCACACACAGAAAGTCCTAGACTTTTCTTCTTCTCCAAAGACGATGAACGCCTAAGAGGTATGACGAAACTTCTTCACCATCTTTTCTAATTTTTTCTCCTTTTAAACTCTTACTGAAATTCAGTGAGGATGAAAAAATGCTGCCTGATTATGAATGCTTTGGAGTCCAAATTTGCAATCCTTCCTTGTGGTTGAAGTTATGGTAGAATCCTGTGAGAAAGTCCTGGTAAAATAAAGGCTGAGCAGCTTTCTGGCTTTCTTTTCTTTCAGATAATTGACAGATACATATCTGAACTTTTAGAGCTTAAAAAAAAATACTCACTTGACATGTTACCAAGACATTTTGAATCCTTTCAGGCATATATATAATCTTAGGCTGAAAGATTGCAGTATACTATCTGATTTAGAGAGTGTGTTAAAATGGAGATGTCAGTCCTTAGCAGGCATCAGTTCTGGGCGAAGATGTGGGATCCTGGTGCTGAGCTTTTAATGAAACAGCTGCTATTTCACTGCAATTTAGATTTCAGCATGTTCAGGAAAACTGGGGCTGCCTTTCATTTTTCTTACTACACCAGGCTGCAGTACAGAACATTGCTGTTGGAGCCAATGCCTGGTGCGGGGCAAGAGAATAGGAAGGATGTGAAGAAAATATCTGACTTTATTGCTGTGTAGTTCGTACATGTTAGTTGGAAGCAGCGGCATAATCAGAAGTGTTTAACCTTATTCATTGGTTCTTTGTTTTGTGCAGAGGGCCCAAAGTTGTTTTGTAGATCAGCAGAGCTCAGTGAAGAACAGGAGGTTTGGGAAGACAGACGTAGATTATTGCTTGAGGTGAGTATGGAAGGTGGGTTCCCTGGTAACCGTGGCTGAAAGCTGAGCATGGGGAGGGAGCACGGCTATGAATGTGCATGCAAAATGAATTCAGGTCCCTGAGATGAGCCTGAAACTTTGTAATTACCAGGGAATGAAAGGTCTTTAGTATATTGGTGTGCATAACATCATATTGTGATGTCCAGTCAGGTAAACCACTAAATCTCTGTATGTTCTAGGAGCAGTCGCTTAAGGATAAGTAAAGAAAGTGCTTAAGAGAAACAGTGAATTTAGAGACTTCACCTAATAGCGGATTCAGAAACTTCTCCTAAGAATATGTTAGATTTTTATGTTTTACTGCAACGCTGAAGGAAGCATAAGGATGCCAAAAGGAAAGTGAAAGCAAACTAATAAACCTTTTACTGATTAGAAACGTGTCATGTTTGTTGCTTGAAGAAGTTGCCAAACAAAGTTAGTTTCAAAATCCTTTCAAAGATCTAATGGGAAAACATCCTGGCAAACCCAGTATAGGCAGCGTTTCCGAGCTGGGGCTGATGGTCTCGCGTTCTGGGCAGCCACGGGAAGGCTCCAGTCCCGACTGTGCAGCCAGGCTGGGGCCATTGAGCTCTGGCTCATTGAGCCTGGGGGCTGTAAGGGCAATCAGGAATGTCAAGGGCTCCCCAGGCCAGGCCAGAGCAGTGCCCCCAGCCCTCCAGGAGCGCACGGGCTCTGCCAAGCCCCACCGGGACACTGCCCCCAGCCCAGGGGCACGCGGCTGCTTTGCGTGCTGGCCACACGCAGAGCAGCAGAGCTGTCACACTGCCAGCTGGTTCTGGTCACTGCCAGGCTCGAGCAGCGCCCGTGGCTTCCCTGGGCAGGGCAGGAGCAGCACAGGAGCAGTTGCCAGGACCTGGAGAAGCACAGGGGTCAGCCTCTGTGCGGTGACACAGCATGCATGCTGCAGGGGACAGAGCCAATGGCAGCGGGCATGAGCACCTCTGCGGGGCTCTTAGCCTGCAGCCTCGGCCCCAAGGGCTGCTCTGGCCCTGCCTGCCTGATGGAAAGGGCTGCAGGCCTTGCAGAGCAGGGGCCATTGCGGGCACGGCTGCCCCAACAGCTGCCCCCTGGCCCAGCTGGGCCCCACCTGGGGAGGAAGGAGGCTCCCAGCCTGAGAGGCTCCCATGGCTCAGCAGCTCCTGCCTCCCCCTGCCTCTGCTCTGGGCCCCACGCTGGCCGCCCCATGAGCCCCTGGGCCAGGCTGTGGGAGGGCTGCTGTGCCCTCGTCTGGGTCTTTGAGACAAATAGTGAAATCAGAAACTTCTAAGAATTTCAGATTTTACATTTAGATTAGATTTTCTTTATTTTCTGGAATGACGAAGCATAAGGATCCCAAGAGGAACGTGAAAGCAAAATAATAAATCTTCTTTTAGAGATCAGCAGCATTTCCTGATTCTTCCTTGAAGAAGTTGCCAAACAATGTTACTTTTGAAATTCTTTCAGAGATCTAATAGGAAAAAGTAGGGGCCAAAAGTCTCAGCTCGTGTTTCTGAATAGGAACATGTTTCTCGTGTCAATTCAAGGTTTGTACCAGGGTTTGGGGGTTTTGTGTGTATCCTTTGAATGTGAGTTGCCTCCATGCAGCTCTTTTAATAATTAGATTGTGTACTGCAGAGAGCATTTTCCTGTGTCCTGCTGTCCAGTGCTGAACAGGCTTGAGAAGGAGCAGGTAGCTCTGTGTCTATGTGTCACTTACGGCAGCAGCCCCGGAGCAGTGCCCAGGGCCTGGATTTGCAAACGGGTTCCTGGAGCTGAGGACAACGTGTCCACAGCTCGGGATTGTCCGGCCAAGCTCTTCTGGCCCCTTCTGCTTCGAGCCCCTGCCAAGACACAGGTTCTCTGCAGAGCCCCGGGTGCAGCTCCCCAACTTACCCCTCTTCCTCTGCCTCCTCCCTGCCTCCCGGCTAAAGGCACTCCCTGGCATTGCACCAGCTGTGCCTCCCTCCTAGTTCAGTGAAGGCATCGTTTTCCACCCAAGGTGGCTCTCCCATGGAGACAAGAAAATGGATGAACTCCTGCTGCCCCAGCATCAGGCACGTGTAGGGTGTCCCTGCTGGTCAGCCCTGTTCCCCAGGGATCCTGCTGATTGTTCTAGAAGTCATTCATCTGGACTTCCAGGAGCATGTTTGCGAAGACATGAATGAGCAAAGTCTACAAGAACTGTTTGTGCTTCTCTTCTTGATTTTTTTCAATGTATTTGCCAGTAGGAAAGCATGGAGCAAACTGGCAAAGTTGCTTTAATGTGAGAAAAGCATCCTCCTGCGTTTGATTTCTGAGTGGAGGACTGTTGCAAGCTCTCCAGTCAGACGTACACAGACATCTCCCATTGCATGTTCTGGGTTTCCTTTGTGTCAGTGTAAAAGATGACATTTCTCAGGAGCTTAATACTAATTTTTCCGTTTAATATGAAATGCCAAAGTTTTTAGTTCATAGGATGACAGGAAAATTGAGGTTGGGAGGCAGCAGTGGTGGTCTCCAGCTTTATCTCCTGTTCCCACCGGTGATCAGCAGCGGCATCAATTCAGGTTCATCGGCGATTACTCCAGGCAGGTCTCGAGGAAAACGTCCGATCACCTAGAGCAGGATTTGAGTCTTTCCAGTGCAAGAGACTCCACACAAGCTCTCTGGGCAACTGACGGCCAAGGGCAGGAGCAGAGATTTCCCTTGGCCGGGGTCGGAGCCCTGCAGTGGCACTGCTTGAACAGCGCCTTTCTGCCTACACGGCCACCCTGGATGGCTGCCCCGGGCTCTGCCATCTGACCCTGCTCTTGCTGCAGGAGTCCCTGTCCTGGTTCCACTCTGACCAAAGGCCCCGACCCATCTCGGAACCTGGGTTCCCAAGGGGGATGCCTTAGGTGGTTGGCGGGGAGCTGAGGCCATGCCTGCCCCAATTGTGGGTGCACAATGCTGATGTCAGCGTGGCCATTGTGACCTGTGTGACCGAGGGCACAAAAGGGAACGCTGGGCTCAGGCCACGTGTCAGTGCGACCTGACAACGGGAGGAGGAGGCCGGGCAGGGACGCGGCTGTCCAGGGACCCGAGGGATCCAGAGGAGACAGCAGCGTTCCTCAAGGCGACGACAGGAGGAGAAGGCGGACGGGAGCAGGGCTCACGCAGGGCTGACCAGGGGGTCGTGTCCTCGTGGCTCTGGGCCTGTTCTGCAAAATCCCCTCCACTCTTCTTTCTCCCCCATAGAGAGGACAAGCACCTGGAGAAGACTGTGGAGTTCTGGAACAGGGACACTCTGCTGACCAGAACCATGTCAGAAAGGAAGCAGGAGGGCCCTGATGCCAAGGAGCCAGGTGAGGGCAAAGCAGCCCTCCCACAGCCTGGCCCAGGGGCTCATGGGGCGGCCAGCGTGGGGCCCAGAGCAGAGGCAGGGGGAGGCAGGAGCTGCTGAGCCATGGGAGCCTCTCAGGCTGGGAGCCTCCTTCCTCCCCAGGTGGGGCCCAGCTGGGCCAGGGGGCAGCTGTTGGGGCNTTCCTCCCCAAGTGGGGCCCAGCTCGGCCAGGGGTCAACTGTTGGGCCAGCCCCGCCCACAATGGCCCCTGCTCTGCAACGTCTGCAAGCCCTTTCCATCAGGCAGGCAGGGCCAGAGCAGCCCTTGGGGCCGAGGCTGCACGCTAAGAGCCCCGCAGAGGCGCTCATGCCCGCTGCCATTGGCTCTGTCCCCCGCAGCATGCATGCTGTGTCACCGCACAGAGGCTGACCAGGACATCTGTGGCCCCAAACTGGAGAAGTTCGGGCTCTGTGCCCACGTGTTTTGCCTGGTGAGATGCTCTGGGATCTCTCTCCAGCACTGCAATGGGCAGTCCCTGCCACTCTCTCCTTAGCCGCTCATTCCCTTTTCTGCAGTATTTTGCCACTCTACTTCCTCGACAAGATAATGAACGTCTTGGACTCATGGGCTTTCTCCCTCGAGATATCAACCTTGCAGTCAGGCGGTCGGCACAGCAGGTGAGAGCCTGACAAAAGAGCAGGGAGATTTGTGCCAGGCGAGGTTTGTCTGAGCTTACCCCAGACACCAGGAGAGATAGGCCAGCCCTTCCAGCCAGCTGTGGGACAAAGCCTGGCTCCCAGCAGCTCCACGGAGGCTGTGGCACAGGAGCCTCCTCCTCCAGGAAGCCCTGTGGGCTGAGACCCAGCAGCTGCCACGTCCTGCGCCCTGCCCGCAG
>VZTT01007734.1:7037-23595 GCA_013400855.1 Buphagus erythrorhynchus | reverse complement strand
ACAAATAGAAAATTAACTTTTGGTACATCTGCCATGTGTAACCACCATTCAGGGATGAGTTACTAAATACATTGTTAGCTACTGTTTGCAGAATGAAGAAAACGAGCTGGAAAATGAATTCTATTACATATATTCTCCTCTGGTTATTGTCATGATTTTTATCATTTACCAAGGATTAGAAATTAATCATTAAGGACTGATATTGCAGTAAAAGGATTATTTCTCACAGTAATCTGTGGGGGTTTTGTCTCTTGAGCACATATTCTTAAATTTATCGAAGAGTCTAAAAACTTTGCACACAAATTGGTCTTCCTGTGCCTTACAGCATTTAGTTTTCAAAATAAATAACAGGTTTTGAGAAAACACCCCAATCCTCCCTTTGCTATCTCTAAAATGAACACAAGAAAAATAGAATACAGGCAAAAGAAAAGTTTGCCTGTCCTCCTTATGTCTGCAGTAATCACTGCATGTGTCAGGGAAAAAAGGGAGAGTTGTAATGATTCTGTTCTTTCTGCTGCTGAAACATTCAGAGTACAGCAAAATTTACTGAATATTTTGGAAAAAGAGATGTATTTGTTTGAAATGGAGGATGGATTGTTCTCTATAAAGTAATGTGAAGTAATGTGTTATTTTTTTTAATAGCATACCTAAGTTCCAATCATGAGTCTAAGGCAACTCTTTTTTTCCATTTCACTTAGATGTGATTTTTTGATCTTGAGAGACCTTAATAATACAGTGAGGAATGCAATTCAGAGATAGATGTACAAGTGAGTGGATTCTGAATGGCATAATAAATAATTAAGTTACAATTATTAATAAAAATACTTGCCATTAAAGGAAGATAGACCGAGGATGTCCATAAACTCCCTTCACCAGACTTATATAATGTATAATTCAAGATATGTTGACAAAAGAGGGCTCATAATCATTTGTCTACATGTCTGTAAAATATGACATGATAATTCTTCCTATTTCAGTAGGACCAATCTACCATGCAGACAGCACAGAATAGAACATTTGTATCATAGTAACTCAAACTACCAATTTAAGTTAGACAAATGAAAAAAAATAGGCTCCAGCCCACACACTGTGGCCTGGCACAGAGCAGCATCCAAAGATGAATGCAGATGATGAGATTAATTTGTTGGGCCCTTACTTATCACCTAGAGGCTGAGGCTTCGTATATTCTGAGGTAATTTCCTGATGCATGCCCAAGGTGCTATTTCAGCTTGGCTCCAGCCAAACAGGGCAATTTACTGCAGCCAGAAGGGGCCAGAATTACCACATCTCCCATGATTGATGCACTCACAGTTCAGCTCTTCAGCACCCTCAGGTCTGCCATGGGCTTCTCTGCTCAGCAGGGGCTCTGTGGAAGGGCTCTGTCCTTTGGTCCCTCTCATGCCTGCTGCTTTTTGTCCCTGGGACATTTTAGACAAAAGAATCTCACAGGCTCTGATGCAGGATTTTCTTGTTTGCATTTATCTGTGTGCTGGCGTTTGAGCATGTCTTCTCTTTGTGAAATGTTGGTGAATGGTTTGAAAGAGACACATTCCCCAGTGCTGCAGAAGGTTCCTGCACGTAGGGTCAGTCTAAGGGACAGAGCTGGGACACCTGATAGGGTCACACTGCCACGTGCCACAATTTTCTCAACTGTTTTCCTGATGAAAGTGTGGCCTGAATCATCCTGGTGTCTTTAACAAACACCTTGGAGAGTTGCAGATTAATTTGATTCTTTAAAGGCTGCCAGGACCCTTCTTCTGCCTAGGAGGGTCTGGCAGTCCCTGCAGGAGTCCATCACTCCCAGCTGCAGCCAGAGGTGCCTGCAAAGTGAAAACAGAGATGCTCCATCATCTGTCTTGGACAGACACAGGGAGCTCTGTCTGCAATCACAAATTAACATGAAAATTTCTCACAATTCAGTGTGTTGTACAAAGTAAATGGAGTTCAGTTTGGGGTTTTTTTAAACTTAAATAACAAAATTTGTGGGGCTCCTGTTTCCCTATGCAGTCCCTGGCATGCTGTGTCCCTGATGGCAGAGTCCCTCTAATAAACTTTTTATTTTTATTTACCAAAAATGGATTGTGTTTGGAAGTGTGTCTATCACACTACCTCTCTCATTTCCATTGGAATTGTTTTTTCCTGCCAATTGCTATTAAGATTCAAAGCATTCACAGGGAGAAAGTTTTTTAGGCTTGGCTGCTTGGAAACAAAATCTTGTACAGTACCCAGAGCCATTCTGAGTGTTCCTATGAACTGCATGTGATTCCAAAGAAAGATGAGCAATTTACTTACACTGAACTAGTTAGTATGGTGATATGAAAATCAGATATTGCTCTGATGACATTTGGAGTCAGTGAAAAATCTTATTTTGACATCATTATCTGGCTGTGGTGTTTCTGCATTTCTTTGCTCATGGAACAGTCTTCCTTGTAGTACATTAAAAATCTAGTGGTAAATGTGTTCTGGTGAACTCAATAATTTAATTCTCCCCAGCAATATTGCTGGTTGATTATCCACCAGGCTTGCATGTGCTGTTGTTTTCCAGGACATAAATAGCTGCCCAGTCCTGGGAGCAAGATAAGATGCAATTCTTTGAACTGCAGGAAGGACAACATGAGTGAGTGACAGCAGCAAACCCGTGAGACTGGGGGAGACAACTTTAATTTATTTGTACAGCGTGCACATGGAAGGGTCCTTGCCTCCTGTTTGGGTAATGATAAATGACAAGATGTCGACAGTTATTAATTAAACTGCCTGGCAGAGCAATGTACATGATGATAAGACCTAAGAAATGTGTAGCATTCCTCCTACCCCATCATGAGAATGAGGCCCCTCCACTGTTCTCTGGCACAGCAGAGATTAGACTAAAGCATCAATATTCACTACAAGCTGGCTACCTAGTAACTGCCTGAACACAGGGCCCTAAAAATTGAAATTCTCCCTCGTGTGATGTGCAGTAATTAAACTTCAGCATTCTTTCTGCAGGAAATGTTTCTCCTGTGTTGTTCCCACAGATTGTGCTACAACAACAATTTTAGCCCCATGAACTATTAACCAATTATGAAGGGATTTTCTCAGTCTGCTTTAACTGAGGATCAAAGACAAAACCCAATTTTTTTTTTTTCTTGCCAGATATTGTAATTTAGGGCACAAAACACCAAGCATGTATAGGACTCAATGCTCTGGTCAGTGAAACAAAATGGATTTACTAACTCAGACCCCATTTCAGCTTTCCTGATTTGCCTTGCCAATATTCCAGCTGCTTTTCTTCCTTAACAAATACCTTGCCACACAACTGCAATATATTTTTCCTGTTCTACTTCCATTTATTTCTTTCACATCTATATCCTTTATGTACTTACTTGGAGCTAAATATGTCTACATACTGCCCAGTAACTCAGAGTGAAATTTTTGAAAATTAACTAATTTTAAATTGCCATGGGCTGCAGATGTGAAGAATCCTTCTGTTATTACTGCTAAATGTGTTTATTCTGGCTGATTAGTGTGGCTCTCTTAGCCTTTCATATGTAGAAGATCTTTTTTAAACTGTATAAATGCAATCTGGGTGATTGTCCTTTAAATACTGTCTTAGGATCCAAATGTCAAAAATCAGTACAGCTCCACAGGAGCCCATATCAGTTGCAGTTATCTCTTCTTCTTACTTACATTTTTTGGGATTTTTTTGGTTTTTTAAAAAGTTTTCTGGGCCAGCATTTCACTAGACTTGTGTGTGAGGTCTCCCTGAAGAGCCAGGTCCAAATGAGTTTTACCATAACTGTCATTTCCCCAAGGACCACCCATAAAGAAAGTGTTTGCATGAATACCCTTTGGCCTGTGTCATTCTATCTCCACTCTAAATATATATTAGAATTTATATTTCCACTGTTTGCAGAGAAATACAAGGAAATTCAAGGTCCTTTGGCATGTCTATACATAACACATACTTCAAAATAATAGTGGTGTTTTTCAGTAAATGCAGGGTGATGGCACTGCTGACCAAACCAGAATTACAGATTTGAGGGCTGTGTAGCTTAAAAGTAAATTGGATGTGGGCTGGGTTTATTGCTCACATGCAAACTGCCAGCTCAGACTGTGCTACAAACCAGCTGCACACATCCAATGGCCCCTTTGAGGTTCCAAACCCCCAGAATATTGAAAACCCAGTTCAAATCCTTACAGGTTACACAGACTGCACTCCAAATAGAAGAAAGGGATCTGTCTGACGGTGTGATGCTTGCATTCTGAAATTATGCCAATGTTCCCACTAAGGACAATGCTCCATTGAATATTTGCATTTATTAACACTTTTCATTCCACAAAGTCCTGTTGTTCCACTGCAAGGGCAAGTTCAATCCTTATGACTGATTGTGAGTTTTCAATGCCATATTAGAGATGTTACTGAAAAAAACCCAGTTCTAGAGAAAAGTATCTTTTCCAATGGGCCCATTTTTAATTCCTAGGAGGACTCTGGAGACCTCTGATTTGAAGATTAATTTATTTGGAAGCCCATACTAATTGGTGATCAGGCTTAAATCCACACATATTTTCACTGGAAGTCGATGTCATTGTTTGTCCTCTTCCTGCCCTCAATAATTTCCTGATAGCACTACTTTTGTTTCTAGACATGCAAAAATTCAACATGAGTGAGAAGTTTCTGGTTTTGAGCACTACCCTTAATCTGAAGAACAATTTTAGAAGAAAACTATCACTTTAAAAACTTACTTCTGCTAATTTGACTAGGGAAAAAATAAGGCCCTGCAAATAGCAAAACTCTCCAAATGGGAAAGTAATTACCTTAAATTAAGCCTTATTTCTGGTTATAAAAAAACCCAACAAAACAACAAACCAACAACCACCCAATTCTAAAAGCATGTTGGGCAGAGTGGAAGCATTAGAGTTAAATACTGGCCAGTTTATAGTGAAAGGGAAGGAAATAGGCAGGAGGAAGGAAGGAAGAAGAGATTAGAGAAATTGAGAGATGTAAATAGTGTCAGAGGAGCCACCGTGTCCCAAAGCCTCTCCTAAGGGAAGTTTTTACACCAAAGAATCTGGAGGTCTGAATGAAGAATGACATCATTTATTTAGCCAGAGCTGAGCTGTTTTCTTAATTCAAATAACCTCATGCTGCAAGCATTAAATTGTTGGTGGAGTGATAATGATGTCTGTTTAATTTAGGGGCTTGATAAGCATGAAATAAATACCCTGTTATTCCTTGGCTTGAGAGTATATTTAAATTGCCTGGAAAGACACGAACTAGAAAGCTTGAGCCTTATGTTAATGCTCCAAACACCTGATGTGGGATCTTCAGTGGGGAGATGCATGATTTGGGATTTGTAACTCAGTCAAGGATTTGGGGCTATTCCCCTTCGAGATGAAAATGATGGTATTACCCTTCTGGACACCAAGAACAGACCAATATGTTCTCAAGTTCATAAGAAAATTCACGATTTCCATCTAAATTGTGAGTTCCCAAGTGTCATGACAGCCCCACTGCTATCAGCTGTAATCTAAGTGGCCAAGATGGGGCAAAAAAAAAGGATTTACATCGCACAGTGCCTCCCCTGGGAGGGCTGAAATGGATGTTTATGGCTCCAGGAGAACTTAGAGCAGACTTCAACACCTAAAGAGGGTCTGCAGGAAACATGGGCAGGTCTCTGCACCAGGGATTGACTGAGGGGCAGTGGGTTTAGAGGCTGGATTTTGGCAAGAAATTCTTTACTGTGAGGGTGGTGAGGCACTGGAAGAGGTTGCCCAGAGAAACTGTGGCTGCCCCATCCCTGGAAGTGTCCAATTTATCTGTACACTGATGTGGTAAAGGTGAGGTGTTTTAAAGGTTCTCTTTGTGTTTGTTACACTTTTACTTCAGAATTAGCAGGGCATGTGCTGATGAGTTTTACCTTTATTCAGGTTTTACTGATTAGTTTTATTATCTTCTTTTTACAGTAAGAACTTGTTCTCACAGAAGAACAGTGAAAGCTTTTAGGATTGAAAGAAATGACCAGTTCAGGATGCAGCATCAGAAATGGGTAACAGAGATAGAAGAATCAGCATTCCTTCCTTCCTTTGGTCTTGACACACACTGTATTTGTTATACTCTACCCAGAGTAAAATTCATTCTGGTGAATAATATAAAAAAATACAGCAAAGCCCCATATTCCCAATTCAATGAAATGGCAACAAGGCATCATGAGCCTTGTCCATGGAACTCTGCTGCTTGACTCTCCAACATTCAGTGTTAAAAACTGTTTCCACAATTCTGGGAAGACAAATATCAATCCCTTGAAAAAACTTTGAGATGAATTGTCCTTTGATGGCTCTAGGACTGCAACTGTTTTGTGTGACCAAGTGACATTGGCTGCATGTGCTGCAAGTTCTGCAATTTGTGCTGGCTTTATTTTAAATGCTGAGTTATTTTAGAAGTGGACTTCCATTACTGGCCTGTCAAGGGGAGGTCCAGTTTATCAAATTTCAGGTTATAGCTGCACAGCATGTTCAATCCAAACTCCAGCTACATATAAATATGTTATATGATAATTTAAGGCTTTCAGGGCTGTTTATTATAGAAAAGTTGTTCTGTGTGCCCATATGCTGCACTAATTTGAGTGAAACAAGCTAATTATAAGTTGATGTCATGTGGCTAAAAAAAATACATGTTTATTCCTTCCGTATTTCACAGTGCTGACTTTCTCAACCACACTTGCAGAGCACACATGTGATGTGTTTTCTGGGCCTAGCACCTCACTGGATAAAGTTTTGCTCTTTATTGTACAATTTCTAATTAAAAAGATGAACCTTGTGCAAAATCTTTGGGGCCTTGTGGATAGCAGCAGGATCCTTCTTCTGCTGGTAGGTTTATTTTTCATTGAATAATAGCAGAATTGTATTTTTGGCAGAAAAAGAAATGAAGTAAGCACAGTGACTATTTTAAGCCAGTGAGTGTATTGTAGAGAATGTGCCACGGGCTACACAAATTGTTGGAAATAAAAATGGAGGGGGGAAAGCAGATTTGGAGAAATCATGAATTTCTGTCTGAAAAAAAGTGAATTGATTGCTTTTCTGAGGACTGCCCATTATGGCATTGCTCAGTTGTGACAGGCAGCTGGCTCCAGCCAAGGGAAGGTAAAGGCAGTGACCTGTTACTACTTACACCTCAGCAGCACCTAAATGATGGAAATTGTGTTATTTTATTGCAAATATGACAGTGAAGACATTCACTCTCGTTTGAAGAATTTACAATTTCAAAGAAAAACTCTCTAATGCTTTTGTAGAAGGAGCACACAGCAGGTCACTGTCCATTCTTTGAAAAGAACTGGAGGTATACAGTTTTGTGTAAAAGAGAAATTGAGATTTCCTACAGACACTTTCTCAAACCCACAGTTAGGGATGCTATCTCCTCTCAGATTATGCACACCTATATCAGAGGTTAAAAAAATAGAGGGTGATCACAAAAAATGAATGAATGAATGAATGAATGAATGAATGAATGAATGAATGAATGATCATCCCAAATTCTCTGTCTGAAAACAACCCACATGGATGTGGGGGTGGAGGACAATCTGGCAGTCTACCTCTGAAACATCCTATATTTTGATTTTTTTCCAGCTGTTAGCAAAACACTGTTCCCTATTTCTCTCCTGATAACATAAATTGCAAAAGTGGTGGTTGGAGGGATTGTTTCAGGGGTAAGATTGCAGAATCATATCTGCAGACTGCTCATCTCATCCACCTTTAACCTGAAGTAAAACCAATGAGAAGTCACTGCAAACAGAATGGGTGTTGAGAGGAAATACAGAAGTAAAAGTGCCCCAGGACTCTTCACCCACTGGGATTTTGTAAAAGCTCTTATAAGTTGCAAAGAATGAATCCTTACATTGGGAGTCAGAAAAATGCAAGATTCTGAGTGGCAGTTTAACAGCAGGAAACATTGGCACTTTTGGGAGACAAGAACTGGGTGGGACAACATGTTTTTGGGGGTAAGAGAACTCTTCCAGGTGAAATATTTGGGAGAAAGACATTACTGCTTCACCTGAAGCAGGCCTGAAGCTTCTGAGTGCCTGAAGCCCAGGGTGAAGTCTGAGATGGAGCAAGTCCCTTTCACTGGCTAATCACAATGAGTATTTTAAAAACAAAGTTTCACTGACTTTGCATGTTTGTGGAACAACTCTCCAGAGAACTGAACTGCTTTTCTCACTTCAGCAGTGCTTGCAGGTGCTCATACTGAATTCTGAAAATTAAGATAAGTCTGGAAAATGTTGTCGTAGTTGTGACAATGGTTTATTTTGGGTTTTTATACCATGTATCAAGTCACAGTAAGGAAAGGAGAACTGATATACTGGTTGTCTTGAAAAAGCTGCTCATCTTTACATCTGCATTGAAAGACCTGCATGCTATGTGCAGCCCAAGCTCAGTTTTCTCTGACTTTATTGGAAAATGTTTCTTAAAGACTAAATGAAAATGAGCATAGGTCTATAATACCAAACTGTAAAAATTTTTAACTGTTGTTTGACAGCACTTGCAAGGGGATTCCACATTTCTTTTTCTTATTTTTTTCTCAGTAAAAGAAATCTGAAGCAATCAGATTTCAGTCAAGAACTCTTGATTGAGAATTCTCAGATTTATTGTTTTCTTTGGTGGCTTTATCTTGTTGTGAACATACGAATCAGGAAATGTCCAGGGGAAGCAGAAATGAGAATACAGAAATAATTCTGAGCTGCTCATCTGCCCAGGAAGACTTTTTCCATGAGAAACATCCTGTACCAGAGCAAGGAGTTCCAGGATGGAAATTCTTTAGGGATGTGTAGGTTGTTAGAATTAAGGATCTTGACACTTTTGATCATAGGAACTGGACTTGACACCCTGACTGTTCTGTAAATCCCTGGCTTTGCAGGAAATCAGCTTTATACTGTAGCTGAAAATCAATGAGTCTTTCTATAATAAGTCATTGTTTCTACTTTATTAACAATGTATTTAAAATTAAAAATAACAGACTATTATTTTTAAAGCAGTATTACTTCTAGTTCTCTAAAAGTTAAAACATTGCATAAATAATTTCTGGGAAAAAAAATAAATACGTAATTCACTCTCTGAAATGATGCCTTTTCTCTCTAGGTTCTGGTCCCACATAAAATAACTGAAAAATCTATCAACATTGCAAATTCCACAGTTTATATTATTTCAGCATAAATTCTACAGGACGTATACAGCATGTGACAATTCATTTTCTAGCAATATTCTTTAATGTAAAAACACAAGTGTTAGTCTGAGTGTTGAGAAGCTAAGTAAAGTTACTGCCAAACTAAAGACTTATCAAAGCTGCATATCCTAAAGACTTTTCTAGAGGAATTCCTGACTTAGCAGAGGCTCACTTTTAATGCAGAACCATCACCTTACTCACAGAGCTTGCTTTGCACAGTTTTAGTGCAACAAGAGTGTGTGGCCAGATAATTCAAAGTCTACAGAATAGAAAATGTAAATGGATGTATCTAAGCTGATATTAAACGTTTTCTAGGAAATAAGGAATAATCAGTATCTTCTATGTTAAACTATGTATAATGTCAGCTGTTTACAGGACAAACATCAGTGAGGTTATCTGGTTTGGGAGGAGCATCTTTTTCATAAATCTGCTCCACTTAGGAGAATTTGTTGAATTGTCCCTAAAACAAATCATTGTTCCTAAATCAATATGGTTTTAGTTGCCAAATCTCAGTTTTGATTTTTTTAACCCCATAACCATTTAGTTAAAAGTATGAAATAGATACACACCTTTGAGTGCACTAGTGTCATATTTTGATTTCTGTGTTTGAGAGGGAACACCTGGTGCAGGAGGACATCTGCTACTGTGTTCATTTTCCAACAATTTGATTTCATTCACCATAACCTGAAATCCCTGCTACCCTGACTTTCTACAGCTCCTTCGGAGAGTGCAAACTCTCCTGGTGCTTCCCTAACTGCAAGCTTGTCCTGCACCATTGTCTGGGAAAGGGATCTCAATGTTCTTTTCACGTGAAGTGAGTGGAATGATTTCTAGCAAAGCGTGATTGTCACAACAGCTTCACCCTCCCCTGCCTTCCTGCTCGCTCAGGAGCTGCGGGGTCCCGCAGCTCTCCCCATCTCCTTCCCTGCCACAGCACAAGCGCTGCCATCTGATCCATGTGTGCCTACGGGAGCCTTTGACCCAGCTTGGCAGAAGGAACTGAACCTGCTGCAGTCAGGACACGATGCCGTGGCCTCTGAGCGCCTTGTGATGGTTCAGAAAACATCCCGAGCTGCCAGTCTGTGTCACCCAGAGCCACCTCCTCCTAATAAGCGTTTTCTAGCTCGTGCTGGTTGGATTTGCCGCTCCTGGCTGGGGCCAGATGCGCTTTCTTGTTCTTCTGGGGCCGGGCGGGCTCCTTGCCGAAGTCCTTGAGCTCGGACTGGTTGTGGTAGCGGGTGTAGCGCTTGCACTTGCAGGACGTGGCCGCTCGGAATTTGTAAGTCCGGGTCTCCTGCTCGGGGCAGGCGAGCAGGACGCGCTGGGTGCGGGTGTGCGCGGGGATGCAGCGGTAATCCGGGGAGCTCTGCCGCCACCACTTGCCCCTGGCGATGGAGTTGGGCAGGAGGTGCGAGGGCTCGCACTGGCCCGAGCACAGCAGCTCCTTGACCGGCTTGAGGCTGCGGCACGGCCCGTCCGTCACATAGCGAGTGGTGCGCAGCTCCCGGCAGCTGAGCGCGGCGGCGTCTGCGGACAGGGAACACGTTAATGCCTGGAATTCCTGATTCCTTCCTGTAATTCATTCATTCCTGATCGTTCCTTCACTCCTGTAATTCCTTCACTCCTGTAATTCATTCATTCCTGTAATTCATTCATTCCTGATCGCTCCTTAACTCCCGTAATTCCTTAACTCCTGTAATTCAATCATTCCTGCTCATCCCTCAATTCCTGCTCATCCCTCAATTCCTGTAATTCATTCATTCCTAATCGTTCCTTCACTCCTGCAATTCCTTCATTCTTGTAATTCCTTAATTCCTGTATTTCATTCATTCCTAATCGTTCCTTCTCTCCTGTAATTCCTTCATTCCTGTAATTCATTCATTCCTGTTCATCCCTCAATTCCTGCTCATTCCTTCATTCCTGTAATTCATCCATTCCTATTCGTTCCTTAACTCCTGTAATTCCTTCGCTCCTGTAATTCCTTCATTCCTGTAATTCATTCATTCCTGTTCATCCCTCAATTCCTGCTCATCCCTCAATTCCTGTAATTCATTCATTCCTAATCATTCCTTAACTCCTGTAATTCCTTAACTCCTGTAATTCCTTCATTCTTGTAATTCATTCATTCCTGTAACTCCTCAATTCCTGTTCATCCCTCAATTCCTGTAATTCATTCATTCCTGATCATTCCTTCATTCCTGATCATTCCTTAACTCCTGTAATTCCTTCGTTCCTATAATTCCTCAATTCCTGCTAATTCATCAATTCCTGCTCATTCATTAATTTATTCATTCCTGCTCATTCCTCAATCCCTGCTCATTCCTTAATTCCTGTAATTCCTTCATTCCTGCTCATTCCTTAACTCCTGCTCATTCATTAATTCCTCCTAATTCCTCAAGTTCTGCTCATTCCTTCATTCCTGTTTATTCCTCAGTTCCTGCTCATTCCTTAATTCCTCAATTCCTGCTAATTCATCAGTTCTTGCTCATTCATTCATTTATTCATTCCTGCTCATTCCTTCATTCCTGCTCATTCCTGTAATTCCTCAATTCCTGCTCATTCCTTCACTCCTGCTAATTCCTCAATTTCTGCTCATTCTTTCATTCCTGTAATTCCTCAATTCCTGCTCATTCCTCAGTTCCTGCCTGCTTGCTCTGCCACCTTTGACCAGGCACCCACCACAGCCCCCACACCCTGAGCTGGTGGTGGGAAGGAGGAATGGGTTGGGGGAATAAAGGTGTTTTTAAGGGTTTATTTTACTTCCCATTATCCTCATCTGGTTTTTTAGTAATAAAGTCACTTTGTTCCTCTAAACCAAGCCTGTTTTGCCCTTGGTGTGTTTTCCTCCAGGTCCTTAACTCATAGACCTCCAAGGGGTACCTGCAGCTACCTCCAGCTCAGTTTATCTCATTCTCTTATCAGACCAGAAGTGCTATAATCTGACAGATGGTTTTGGTTAATTTTTCTCTCTCTGCCCAGCTGTGGCAGGGGAGGGTGAATGAGTGGCTTTTGTGGGTGCCTGGTGTTGGGCCAGTGTCAAACCACAACAGTTCCTGCAGATCTCTGAGCTAGATACAAGCTGAGTGTCTTGAAAGCAGATTTTCAGGAGAAATATCTCAAAAGGCTTACTCACTCAGCTCCTGACTATTCAGCTACTCCAGCTGTAAGATCCTTGAATAACAATGTCCAAATTGGTGAATAAAATCCACCAGGTATATTTTATGTCAGTGCTGTGCAGGGGGCAATGGAGCAGCTGGGAGTTTTGGACAATATTCTCCTGGCTTCATTTACCTGTGGGCAACACCTTCCCCCACTGCTCTCGTTTATTGACTTCAGATGTTGACTCCAGATTTAAATTCTTTTGCAAAAAAAGTGTCCCTTAAGTGATTTTTAGCTTGCATAATGTGTTCCAGGTTAGAGAAATCACAGGTAGCAACAGCACAAAGGAATTCCCACTTTTCAGGCAGCAGCTTTTCCAAGTTTCCTACTCTCTGTGGTAATTCTACACATCCCACATAGTTCCCCTCAGAGAACTAGAGGTACCTTTTGGCTCTTAGGAACCTTACAGATTTTTTCCTCTCCTTTTTCTCAATGGATAACTATAGGGAAATGAAGCATTAGAAAATACAAGATTTCTTAGCATTAAGTATTTAGGAACTTTCCAGTTGTAGGAACATAACTCTTCCCAAGAGCGTTTCTTTTTCCAAATGACATCCTTGATTAATTGACTTGTTGGGAAGACACAAAATTTGATTTTTAAGTGTTTATCAAATAACTTCATCTAGACAAACACATTAATGTTCTTCTCTTAGTCAAAAGGACAGTTTTAACTCAGGAACAGTTCTTGTGGTAGAGACTTTCCAAGGCCAGCTCACAGAGAAGGCTGTGTCTGTTGGGCCCATTCTCCTCACTGGGTACAAGGTTGAGTCCAGCAAAAGAGAATTCTGACCCTGAATCTCCTGTTCATGACAGAATAGTATTTGCACAGAATTTTAATTTTTGGCTTTCCTGTGAAGTACAGAAACAGGACTTTTAGTGCTCAGATTTACATTTGTCAAAATATATTTATATTTGTCAAAGTACAGCTAGCAAGATTTCATTTTTGGAAAAGTTTGAAGGACTGCATTAATGAAATTAAGCAATCCTTGTCAGCTGTGACAAAAATATTGGCAACTGAACTCCACGTGCATTTTAGTCTAACACTGCCAAGTTCCCTGAGCACCTAAGAAAATTATGTCTGTGTGTAAATAAAATAATGTGTTGAATAAGGTGTATTACACCTCCATAATGCACAGGCAGTTAAATGTCCAGGCATTTCCCTCAGCTCTACAGGTGATTATTATTATTATTATTATTATTATTATTATGTACATTTATGTCCTGTCCTGTTAGTGTACAGGTGCCATAATTTTGATTCCTTATGTTAAATATGCCAAAATAAGTATGCAAGTCCATTGTGTATCTAAAACAACTGCCCAGTCTCCTTCAGTGTGTTGGTTCTTAAGTTAATTAAGTTAATTAATTGCTTTCTGCTTCGAAAAATATGCAGTGGGGCAGATTCCCAGTTCATTTAGAGTAGTAAGAGGCTAAAAAATGAAGGTATTGAGATATGAGAAGAAAACCAACCTGCTCTGACCTGGTGGTTGGTGGGGCTGCCTGGGAGGAACAGAGTGCTCCCCCTCTTAGGAATTTAAGAACCTTTTAAGGTCACACTCCCAAAAGCATTACTTTTTTTCTTTTTTTCTTTTAAAATATTGTTAACCTTATGGTTTTAAGTGCTTTAATGACAGCTGCAGCAGAAATTCATAATTGCTTTCCAGTTGTCCCCAGAAGAAGGAGGTTGGCTAAGGTCTGCAATGCACAGCAGTGGGAATTTGAAGTTTGATCTGTGGCTGTGTTGCTCTGTGCTTTATGCTGTGTGTCTGGAGGACCAAGCTTGCCCTATTTTCCAGTGGAAAACTTTTTTAAAGCTACTTTTCTCTGTTTGTGTTAGCTTTTCATCTTCTGTCTCTCCTGAAAAGGCTGGTGTCTTGCATCACTGCTGAAGTTAGACATTTGGTCAAGTGCAGTGACAATGCATCTTGAAGCATTTTTGGCTGCTGGAACCTGACTGAAGATCTGCAAAGGACAGCACACTTCTGTCATTTAGCTGAACACAACCTCAATGTGCCACTTCTGATGTGTGATCTTAGTCACAACTGCTGTGGATGTTCCTAAATATTACAAATTTATATTATTGTGTCCACTGTCAACCCATTCCCCCATCCTAACACTAAAGAGGGAAAGATAACTTGTGATATTTCCTCATAAAACACAGAGAAGTGTTAAGTAATATTTACTACAGGTTTTATGTATGGGAGTTGTCTGCAGAGAGCAGCTGGGCAGAGTAGCAATGTTCAACAGAGAGACAATGTTTGCATCAGTAAACTGTAATATATTCTTTTTAAAGTTTATATTCATACTTCTTCAACAGTAGATTGAAGAAAATCACTTAAAGCAGTTGGGCCACAGCTAGAAGTGTTAATAAACAAACATATATGATAACAAGTTTTCTTTTACAAATTGTCTGCTATGATCCAAAACAGTAATAATGATATTTTTCTTACCGTTAAGGTCTGGAGCTTGCTGTATGTGTCTTCCTCCGTGTTTTGCCTGATTCATTGTGTTGTTGTTGCTGTAAGTCGGCTCCATGGGTGTTTCTGTATTTTCAGTGATCTCAGGAATGATTTCTGTAGCATCATTTTTAAACATCTGCCAGCCTTGCACAGGCTGAAATGTGATTTGTGTCACGACACAGACAGCACACACAGCCCAAGGGATCTGCATGGTGGCAGCTCACAGATCAGCTTTTCAGCACCCTGACACTCTCAGATCCCAGGCAAAGGCACATTATTCCCCTTTTTAAAATCCCTTTTAGAACCAAGCCAGCCAATGACTATACAAAGTGGGAAGGGCCAGGCAACTCATTCATCTCAGCTTTTGTCAGTGTGAAATAAAATGGGTGTGTGGGGGTGGGTTAGTGACAATATTTTACAACTTTTATGCATAAACTTCTCATATCCACCTAATTTTTGAGCCTAGCAACAAATGGTGATAGACAAGGCTACAATGAATTGCAAACTGACAAGCCTTTCTGCAGGTTATTTTTTTTTTTTTCTAACAATGGTGTTAAAATTAAATAATTAAAACCTGCTTCTGCTTACATCCATATCTGAAACTTTGGCTATTGTCTTTTCCAAAGGTTTTTCAGACTTTTTACATTTTGCTGTCATTATTCCCCTTCCCTTTGTTTGCTGTATAAAGTGAGTGAATCTAGAAACTGTGGCTCAGTAGTTGTGCTTTTCAGTCTCTGCAGGGAAATTTTTAGGGTTAGGGTAGCTTTTTTTCTCTCCTTTCCAAAACAAGGAGCTCTACATTTTGTTTCACAAATATACTGGAAGAAACAGGGAAGAGCTTCATTTCAGTATGAGAAGTTGTTGTGTTTACTTTTCCTTAAAAATAGTTTGCTTGGAATATGTTTTTAGGGTAAGCAGCCAGAATGTTGTACATCATAATTTTTGATGGGCTCTTTCTCACATTTTTTAACTCTTGGAGAAAACTGCCTAACACGTTTGCATTTGCTTTAAATTCATTGCATACTGCTACTTCTGCTGACATTCTGTGAAGTGTTGAATATAGCACATTTGCTTATTTTAAACAAAAGAACTTGGCCAGACTGATTTCCACCCATGATATAACCACCAAAAAGAGAAAAAATAGGACTTTAGGTCTAAGGCATTTATGCCTAGAGATGTATTTATGTATAATGCTTCAAAATCTCATCTGTGGTATTCTTCCTTGCAAAAACAAGATGATAGTGGTGAAAATATCATGACTTCTGTGTCTCAAGACCACATACACTTTCAAGTTATTTGCAAATAAATACATTAATCAGAAAGCATCTCAGCCTTTAGGAAGGTTAAGATACCACACAGTTTGTCATAGCTACTGAAAACCAAATGTTTGCTCAAAGCAGAACAGGGACTGTGTGTGTGTTACTGCCACACTTGTCACAAACATTCTCATGAAAACATTTCCTGTAGAAGAGATTCAAAACTGATTCACTCTGACTTTCCCCTATGGCTGTAGGACTCAGAATGGTTCTCATTCCATTCTGGCAATTCCCTGATCGGGTACAGAACAGAGGTGTCACCAAACTGAGGGTGTAGCTGTGCTGTCCTTGGTGTGCCCTGGGGGATGAACAGCAGCAATGACCTGGGGACATTTCACCCCTCCACACACATAGAGACAGACACACAGACAGAGACACAGACAGAAAGACAAACACACACAGAGACACAGACAGATACAAAGACACAGAGACAC
>VZTT01007732.1:0-11745 GCA_013400855.1 Buphagus erythrorhynchus | reverse complement strand
ATCCAGAGCAAGAGTGAGACTGGCAAACAGGGTGAGGCCAGTGAAAGGCTACTAAATTATCAGGGGTTGGGGAGCAGGATATGTTAAGAGAGGTTGGGGTAACTGTATTTGATTAGTCTGGAGAAGAGGAGACTAAAGGAAAAGTATGTCCAATCACTATCTTCATTCAGAAGAGTCTGTCTTGCATTAGGAAGAGTGTCCCCAGCAGGTCACAAAGCTTCCTTTCCCCTGTGCTATGCAGGAGCCCAGAAGAGAAAATTTCAACCTGAGTATTTGTCACCACTAAAGAGTAGCTGTAAACGGATGATTCTAATCAAAATGTCAGGTAAAGAGGAAATTTGTTCCAAATCATGCAAAGAAACCAAAGGCAGAGTCTTTTTGCAAGTGTTTGCTCTCCACCTGCATTGTCTGTGGCCTTTGCATGCTCTTGCATGCAAGGATGAAGTCACTAACATTTGTTCCTCAGGCAAATTACAGAAGGCAGACTAGTGAATGGGGTGGATCTTTGTCCTGACACAATCTTCACCTGTTAGAAGCATACAAATTGTGATCACACTTTGTGTCAGCTTCCTGTCATGCCTAAAGCAATAAGAGAGAAAAGATAAAGAAAAAGCCCTTAATCTCCTGCAAACAAGGAAATGGCATGTGCAGTCACATTTCTGAAGCTAGCAATTCCTTAGCACAAGTCACAAGCATTGGCAGTGAAAAGCTTCAGAATGCATAAAGCCCTTCTGAATTTCAAACTTCCAGTGTCACTGAGCATTTAGGCATTCTTTAATCTCAGTGAGAGATTTTTTAAAAAACAAATAATTTCCCCATAATTATGGAAAAACTAGCGTTCAGTCCTTAGGAACCTGGAAAACCCTTAGTATCCTACAGGCACTAGTACAGAAACCTCTAAACTGCATGTGCAGAAAGTTTTGATACTACCTGTGTTTTCTGCCTATGAACTAATGCAAACATAGTAGCCTATTTTTTCCCTACAAAAATTTATTTCATTGATGCACAAAGAAATTTAAGCCAGTGCTGTCGTTGAGATAGCATGAATTTTGTGCCATCTCTTCCAAAATTTCTGCTCCATCCACTATCCTAAATGATCCAGAGGTACTTTTCCTCTTAAAGCCTTGTGCTGTATAATCGTGTAGTTAATCTTGTGCAGGATATTTGTAGCTGCGCCTCGGGCAAAATTCCTGGAGTACTGAGATGACTTCACCTGGATTGCTAAATAGAGCAGTCTCTCAATGACAATAGTGCAGCAGTTGATATGGATTAATGAGCTCCAGGTTTATTTACACTCCCCANTCCGATCTTATCTACTGGGTTTTAATTACATTCTTCTGGGGGTAAGAGGTAAGAGGTTGTTTGGTTTTGGTTTATTTACACTCCCCAGAGTGTAGTTTTGGGTTGTTTATAGACAGCATTAGCAATGTTCGATCCAATTCTGAAAGACAGTTCTCCCAATCCATGGACTAGAAAACAATGGAGGTTTTGCAAACCTCATTGTCACATAAATCAAGTAAATACTGCAGTGAGCAGTGTCTAGGGCTGTACACACAATTTCTTCACAGGACCTAAAAACTGATGCTTCAGCACTCTGAAATTTCTATCCAAGCAAGAGTGTTTATGATGAAGAAAGGGTAAAGCCTCTGCAAAATTGATACCTCCTAAAAGTACAAGGTACAATCCCATCAGGGACTGAAAAATGGAACCTACAATGCAGACTTTGAGCCACTAGCGAGTATAATGTTATATATTCTCTGTCGACTGTGCAGAGCTAGGATCCTAAATCTAGCATAGCCTAGAGTTTCCAAGGACCATTACACTCAAGCCACTGGGAGGTGATCAAAAATATAGTTACAACACTTCATGGACATATTCTTTGCTTGACTCTTGTCAGATGGAAGTCAATATTCCTTGTCTTATTTCTCCCCTTGTGCATTGTTTCTCTCAGGATAGCTCGTACAACAATGACAAAGTACAGCTGTTGCTATTTTGGTTCTTAGGAATTTGCAAGGCAGGTGATAGGTCTCCAGGTAAAACTTACACAGAGAGGTAGAGTCAATAGCAAATCCAGAAACATCTAGAGATAGCATGTGTACATCATTTTGTCTCTAACTTGCTATTCTGAATTGAAAATATTGTGAAAATAAACTAACACACAGCTTGAAAATCAATGAACAAATCAGCAATTACAGTGCCTAGCTATGTATCTCAAATAAAGGCTAACAAGCCATTTTCCATAGAAAAATAGTGTCAGCAGAAAAAAACCCTTTAATATTTAAGCAGATTGTGCTTGAACAACACAGCTAACACTGTGGTTATTAAATTTATATTAAGAAGAATGAAAAAATTCACTGTGCATTGTTTCAGCCATTCAATTTGTCTTTGACAATATGGAATTTGATTCATGAAATAAACACTCAAATTAAGTAAATTTTATAAATGGCAGGTATAAATATAGGATGCCAAAGTATCTATGCAAAGTGTATCCATGGAAAAGAATGATATTGCAAGATTATAAAATAAAACTTACATTTGAAACATATGTCTTTGTTATCCACAAATACAGAGAAGTAACAATATTATAATACTATTTCTGATCACTTTAATCTATCAGAATTCTTCTTCAGAGTCATAACAATGGGATTTTTCTAATTCTTTGAAGATGTGAAGTCTCAGACTTAATTTTGGTAGGGAATTTTTTCCCCTGTTTTTTTCCTACTTTTTGTTTTTAACAACTTTGTGGAAAAAACTTCTGACTTGTTCCTGAAACAATTACCAGCATAGGATAGAAGGGTCATATTGCTCAGGAAAGCAGAGGTTTTTGGAAAACCATGTCAATATACACCAGATTCTCCTTGCCACCTGCACTTCCCAGCATTTCTGGGCATATACACCTCAAGCCCTCTGCTTCTACACATTTAATTTCCCTCTCTTTATAAACACAGGTACAGGCAACCCACATGTCCCAGCCTCAGACTGTGTCCTAATTCCTGTGAATAGGCCTTATAGAATAAATTGTTTTAATTTTTTAAAAATAGATTTTTCCTTAAGCTTGTGACATGTGCCCATACTAAGGAAAGCCAGAGTGAAGGGCTTACAGTTTGTCCTCGACACAGCTTTAATTGAGATAAAACATGTGGCTCTAGAGAAAGGGAACTGGGGCCTGAGTGAGAAATTACTTAGGGAAACACGAGATGGATTCAGATCCATTTAGGTCTATCAGAACATCTATGTCTCTGTCTCTACAACCACCATACAGGACAAGATAGTTTCACACATTTGCAGTAAAAACAGAAAAGTAGGTACAAGATGCAGATAACTAGAGCTTGGTTTTGTTGATTTATTTGTTATTGTTTTCGTAAGGGAGTGTAAATGGCAGATAAACCACAAAAATGACAAAAGGGACAAAAGGAAAGAGAGGATGTGGATTTTGATCTGAACAACCCTTTTCTTTCATTTTGGGTGCATTTGCAATAAACAGCAAGCAAATGGTGACACAGAAACCTGTCTGTAGCACCCTCTTCTTCCCCAGCACACAGGCATGGTTCAAGGGCTAAGGTACAAACACCATTCAGCAGGCAGAGACTGCACCTCTGCTGATTCAGACAGACTGAACTGAAACCTGTGGGCAGTTCCCAGCTCTGCCTTCAAGGATGTGGAATCTGTCTCTCTCTCTCTCTCTTTATTTATTTATTTATTTATTTTTTTCATTCAGTCACAGTTTCATTTAGTAAAACTACAGATGTTGACACCTCCTCCCAGTCCTTAACACTCTGCAGGTAGCACTGCTCTCTCTGTACCAAGCCATATGCATTTCCAAGCATGAAAAGGATCTGGAAAGGATCACATAAAGGAAAGGAGTGGTTAATGGCTTTTGAGACCCTGGTTTGGGTGAGGGGATTGATATTTACAGGCTAGGATAATCTGGACCCCCATATCCTTGACGTTTTTCATAAGTGAGGATACTCTGACTTTTCATAATGGGAAAAGCTTTAAAAAAAATCAGAAGTCTCAAACAATTTTCATCTGTGATTTCAGCTTAAAGTGTTTGCTAAATTCAGGATACATTTGAAAATGATTAAAATGTTGGCAAAATTACAGAATGGGAACAAGATACCCCCCCAAAATCTATTATGTCACAAGGTTCAACCTTCTCTTCAGCATTGTGAGACTCACAGGCTGTCAGACAGAGCTGTTGGGGAGCATATATGGGCTAAAATCTAAAATAGTGTGATAAATCCTCACACAGGACTTAACAATGGCTCTGCCTCCTGAAAAAAAGGAGGCACTGGAGGAAAAAAGGTGTCAGACACACATATTTTTCTGTGAGTAAGAGTCTGGGGCAAGGTCTTCAGGAGCAGAAAGAGGAAACCCATTCATCCAAACAAGGGTTTTCATATTAAACAGCTGAGGGGTCTGTGCAGGTACTATTATGCATTTAATTTCATCTAGAAAATAGGCATTTGCTAATTTCTTCTCCTTGTTCAGAAGGAAAATATTTATTTACTCTCATTATAAAATACAAATATATTTTAAATTCAAGCAGTTTTTTGAGGTGGTCTAGATATTCTAAGGAACTTGAAGGCAGTTTTCTCTTCAAGTAAGTAAGTACTTGTAAGTGCATTAAAGCATTGTAAAATTATTTTTAACAAAAAAAAAAATAAAGTGGATCTTTGTTCCTTACTACTTTACTTACTTCTTTGTTCATGGAAAACAATTATCCGAGACTGACTGGTGTGAAATAAAAAGGCTTTTCACTACTCTGTCACGCATATTAGCACTGCTGAGATGTTTACATACACAAGAGTTTGTCTTTATAGGAGGCCTCAATTATCCACTACCTATGGTTCATATATCTTATTTTTCTTCCTGAAACTCTGACAAAGATAACCACCTGGAAAGCTGAAAATAAATTTCAAATACAAGATGATTTTTTTAAAGAGGTAGACATTTTAAATTTTTTTTGCCTCTAGTCAAGTAACTGCAATTTTGAATGCAATTATTTTTCCCTGAGATCATACTTGCAGATATGAGCTACATGGAGCCTCTTTTAAAAGTCTTGCTTTGAATATGGATGAGTGAGAACCATTTATGCAACATGTATCTGAAGGTCATTTAATTTTTTTCAGAATTAACCCATCACTCCTGGGAAATGACACCGCATTCTAAATTAATGTCAAACATCCTGGAGTGCTATCAAGAGAAGATTCAGCTCTATATGGTGTCCCAGGCTGTATGGTATTACATTTCAGAAGCCATTTTCTGTTATAGCACAGGAACATGGCAGGAAGAAATACTATCAGAGTAGCAATAACTATGTAAATATGTGTGGGAATGGCACCACTTAAAACTAAAACACTCCATCTGAGTATTTTTTTTTACTAACAATTTTTTACTATTGCTAAGCTACTGAGTCTACTTGATTTGTTTAACTCGTGGACCCTTGAAAGTTTGGTCTGATTTTCCTTTTCGTATTATCATTATATTTACAAAAAAGCCCTAATGAGCCATGCTGCAGCTTCTGGTCTTTGAGTTCTGTTTGGATAGCTAAACATGCATAGCAGTTATGCACTGCAGTGCAAATTTTCTGGCTGAAAATAAAAAAACCTAGTGAATACTACATTATTCTCTGTTTCAAAATTAACAATGGCAAAAGGAAACAGCTCTAAAACTCATATTCATCTACTTGGGGCAAAAATAATAATGAAAAATATCAAACCAAAGCTGTTTTGCAGAATCACTGTAAGATGTAACAGAAGGAAGATGTGAATGAACTAGTTAATTGAACCCAGATATTTTCCTCTTCCTGTCACTACATATAGTCATTGAAGCTTAATGTTTTTCCTGAGGTATTCTTAATTTCAAATTGTTAACAACTTGAATTGTTTTGCAAAGGCAGATACTGACTGATATACTCAGAATTATTAGGAATTGCCAGGACAGGTAAGATTAGATCTGCACCTTCATTTCACTTCATAAAAATTCACTTCATAGTAGCAGTGAGGACAAGGGTCACCGAAGAGCTTCGCTGAGTATTTCAGAGAGCTGTAACAGAAGTATGAAGGTTGGCACGAGCAGAGACTGTGGTCAGGTAGGTACCTGACCACAGTCCTGAGCCAGGTAGGTCTGGCTGCAGGAGCACCAGAGGAGCAGAAGGGCCACAGCACTGGTGCACCTGGTGGCACCCAGATGAGCAGGTCTCAGACATCCCAGTGCAGCACAGCTACTTGCAATTTCTCAGGACAACTAGAAAGCCAGGAACAGCCTACACCCAAACTAAAATACGCAAACAGTAATGGCTCTCATCAAAGTGGGAAGATAAGGAACAGACTAAAGTCCTAGCCTGCCCAAAGAAAGGGATAAAGGATGGTGAGGACAACCTGTGGAATCACAANGGGATGGGATGGGATGGGGAGGCAAAATCCATCATCAGCTCCTAAAGGGGACGAAGAAAGTCAAAGGTCAGTCACTGTCCCCAGCCTAGGCAGCATGACAAGGTCTCAGATTTGGTGTCCACATAGAGGCACCTCTCCTGGTGCTTATGAGAAGCACAGCAGGAAAATGTGTGTGATGTAAGATTTCTTTTAAAATAAAATTATGTTTTCCTCCCATAAGCACTCTTACGGAGCTTGTAGCAACAGTGTAGCAGCATTACTTTCTACAGCATAGACAAAGTGAACCTCCAGGTCCCCAGAGCAGTAAGATGAGCTCCATCATGGAAACAGCAGCGATGAACTGCCACTGAAAATGCTCAGGTTTACAGGGGGAAAAGATGGGTAAAGATATCAGGTGGTTACCTGAGGAATTATCTCCCCAAGAGCAATACACAGCTTTTAAAATGCTGTGCTCTCCTAGGAAGAAAAGGTGCATAATCAGTGTCCAGCTATGCACAGTCCAGCTAATGTTATGGCTGGGACAACAGCTGATGAAGAGTGCTCATCTCCATCACCTGCAGGACTTAAGGTCCCTGGACCACCCCTGCACTGCACAAGAGCTGAGGAACTGCCTGCAGCCTTGTCACATTTTGCCTTGCTCTCACTTCACACTTAACAACATTTCTTACACTAATTAACTTAGTTTTGGGTGTTTCTACTTCTGTTTAGAGCATTTATTTGACAGATATCATTATAGAATTCAGGCTGATTCATCAGAAAGGATTTTCTTGTGCTATTTGTCTATGAAGTGTGTCACAAAACTTTATATCAGTAAGTAGAAATAGTCTTTAATTTGGTGCTGGATTGAGACTTAAGCCAAGCAGGGAGGTTACCTAGTGCAGTAACAAAAGAAAGATGATTATTTTTTTTTACCAGGCAGCCTTGGACCTACCACAATTCCAAGGCTGCTGTGCTTGAAAATGGTTTCTCCTCCCTGCTGCTGCTGCTGGTATGCCTGTCACAGCAACAACAAGCAGTGATGCCATCAGTGGCTTTGAAACATGAGGTGAATCCTCTACCTTTTAGCCTTTCCCCTGCCACCCCCATGGCCCCTTCCCTCCAGTCAACACTCCATCCACCTCCTTCCCCCACCTGAGTGGCCGCTGCCTGCTGGGGGAGCTGGGCTGGTACACAGCATGCTCCAGGCAATTTATGGGCAAACTGGTTGTTAATGGGCTTAGTGTGAGGGCCCCATTCCTTTTCAATCAAAACATTTGGTTCCTTCAGGGGGTTTGCACTTATCGTGATAGAGAGTTCAGCTGCTCTGCAGTTAATAAATGTATCCTACTAGTCACCATTGTACTGAAGAAATATTCTTTGGTTGTTTTATATTTCAAGGCACACAGTTTGCTTAAATTCACCAGCATTATTTCCTCAAGCCTGTTCTATATTCATTACGTGCTTATGTTTCCCCTACTTCTATGCATTATAGGGATGCTTGCCATGAAATATATTTCTTTGGATTCTGATATCTTCAAAACACCTCAGGTATTTTCACAGAAATAATTTTATTTTCTTCCAAGTGAAGTTTATTAAAATATCCATTGCTACAGGCTGTAGTATGTGGAATGGAGCCATAACTCATACTTAACAACCTTTTACCAGTCTTACTACTGATAGCTGAATAAATTTAAACTCTCCTTTTGACTGTACTGATTTTTGGATGTGGCATTTCCCTTTCTAACTGGGGTCATTTTTTTCAATGGCCATGAGTGTTCTTACAGGACAGGTGATTAAGGATAATTTCTGCTCTCTCACAAGCATAGAATTCTTAGTGCCTGTTAGGTAGCAGCAATTGTGCTTCTGAAAATACACACTATTTTTCTATTCAATTCCCCAGCACTTTATCTTAATTACTTCCATTTTGTCTATTCTATTTTCCCATTACTTACCAACACAGCAAATGATGACCTGAGGTACTTGGAGACTGCCATAAGTGCTGCCATAAGTGCTGCCATCCAAGGTTAATTAATCTGTAGCTCTGGACATCACCTCCAAGGCACACTTCATGTCTCTTCTGCAGTGAAAGAGCTGTGAACCAAGCACTGCACATATGTCTCCTGGGGATAATACTCAGCTGATTTCCTGTTTTCCAAAGCCCGTGATTGACCAGTCAGGGTTGTGTGACCTCTTCCCTCCACGTCCTGCATGGCACCAAAGCACCACTGTCACTCTATGCCCACTTGATGTCTTGGTGCAGAATACCTCTGTGTCAGCTTCATGCTCTGCTTTTCACCCCTTTGGCTGTGCTTCAGTCTGTGCAGTCTCTAACAGAGAAGGATGAAGATACCATTACTGATATATAGCAATATTATATTAAAGAGTCTAATCTTTTAGAAGAAGAGCATACAAAATAGTACCAAAACTAGATAAATTTCAACTTAATTTCTCTGTACATTCTCAAGCAGAAAAGGTAGCTCACAGAGTGGTTTCTCCATCTCTAGATGCCTTCACATCAGGATGGGATGCCTCCTGAAAGACTGTTTTAAATGGGGCTAAAACTGTGTGGATCAGCATGAAGCAAAATGCATGGATTGCTCTGAGTTCTGCAGTGAGGAAGCTAAACCAGACTAACAGTTGCTTCTTTCTTTAAAATCTTGAACTTATGTTTTTTTCTACACTTGTAGCCTTTTTCAAATTTCTGATTATTATGAGCCCTCCAACCTGCACATCTCTTGGCCAAAAAAAAAATTGTTCTGGTTAAAATAAATAGGTAGGGACAATAGGGACAGCAGACAAGAAACAAAATTTCCAATTTCTTACATGACTGCCGATTGTGAGAACCTGGCAAGAGAACACTGAAGAACCTCTATAACTGGAAGGGCTGAAAAATGCTTTTCCCTTGCTGTATTTGGAAATACTTATCAGTATGATTTTGAAGACAGCATTAAAATCAGTAAGAAATAGAAGGGAAATGAAGGACAGCGTTTAAGCACTACAAATTTTGCTTTTGCTTTGTTTCCCTTTTCCATTATTTGTATTGACTACAATATTAATGTGAGACAGCAAGCTAGGACACTTCTTGAAGATCGTTCAGAGGAACTTTTCATTTTTGCTTCCAAGGACAGAAAATTGAAGCAAACTAAATATGGCTTGTATCAGAGTATGGATGGAAATAAACACATCTTGTACTCCCAGTACCTATGTGACTAGGTAATATTATAAGATACAGAGAAAGAAGATCCATAACGCAAGAAAATAAGCAACAGAAGCCAAAAGAAGAAAAGAAATTTAAAAACCTCAAAATCTGATATTGTTCCATGACTACATCAGTCTATTTATCTTTGCAAATTACAATTTTGATCTGATTGTTAACTTTGCTGAACAATTTGCAATGTGTGTCATCTTTTTTTCTGTGTTTGTGTGAACTGCCAATGAATCAAGACACTGTGTCAAGACAAATCACTGCATTTGTACCAGGTTTTTCACTTGCTTTAGTCCAAATAACTTCAGCGTATACTGACATCCAATATTCAAATATGCAATATAAATTTAATTTGCAGTCTCTTGCATTTCTAATGCATGGGGAATTTTTAACAGAGTGCAACCATTTTAAATATTTATAAAAACTCACAGGACTGCAAAGTTATTGGATATTATAATTTCTTCATACATAAACATGACAGTAAAAAGATAGGAAAAAAAGTAAGAGAGTTCTACTTCATGGCTTTATTATTAAAGGTTGTTTGAAAGAAGTTTCAATATTAAACAAAAAAGAGTTTATCAGAAAGGCACCTGAAAGTTCACAGAAGGCAGGATGCATAAGCAATAAAGGAGAAGTGAGCTCTGGGAATCCTCTTCAGGGGGCAGTGATTGTTGAGAGATGAAGTTGCACCTCAAGGGCTGCTCATTCCCTAAAGCATGGCAACTAAAGTGAATGTGGCTTTTTTCATGTCCTTGTTGTGGTTCACCCCAGCCAACAGCCAAGCCCCACATAACCACTGACTCACTCACTCCTCTACCAACAGGATTGGGATGAAAATCAAAAGGGCAAAAGCAAAAACACTTGTGAGTTGAGATAAGGACAGTTTAATAGGGAAAGCATAAGCCACACAGACAAGCAAATCAAAGCAAGGAACTAATTAAGTGCTTTCCATGGCCAGGCAGGTTTTCAGCCATCAACAGCAGAGCAGGGCTCTATCACCTGTAATGGTGACTTGGCAAGACAAATCCATCACTCCCAATGTCCCCTCCTTCCTCCTTTTCCCCTCCACTTTATATGCAGAGCATGATGTTCCATGGTCTGGAATGTCCCTTTGGTCAGTTTGGAACACCTGTCCCTGCTGTGTCCCCTCCCAANAGGAACTAATTAAGTGCTTTCCATGGCCAGGCAGGTTTTCAGCCATCAACAGCAGAGCAGGGCTCTATCACCTGTAATGGTGACTTGGCAAGACAAATCCATCACTCCCAATGTCCCCTCCTTCCTCCTTTTCCCCTCCACTTTATATGCAGAGCATGAGGTTCCATGGTCTGGAATGTCCCTTTGGTCAGTTTGGAACACCTGTCCCTGCTGTGTCCCCTCCCAACCTCACAAGCACCCCCAGACCCCTTCCCAGGGGGGCAGTACAAAAAGCAGAAAAGGCCTTGGCTCTGAGTAAGTGCTGCTCAGCAATAACAAAAACATCTCAATATTATCAACCCTGTGTTCAGCACAAATTCAGCCACTGTGAAGAAAATGAACCCTACCCCAGCCAAAGCTTGCACAGCCCAGCAAACCAAACCACTCCTGACTGTTCACCTGGCACTGTGCACCCTCCCAGACAGAGGGAGTCAGAATGATAGGTGGATGACCATGGCCACCCTCCTTGGCTCCAACTAACTTCTCTTTGAGCTTGCCAAGTATCATCAAAGAATTCAGCCTTCAGGCTGATCTAGTATGTACTGGATAATTTTAAATCAGCTGAGTTGTTATAAGTTATATGCAGTTTCTAGTTGTAATCACAGCCTGGCAGTGGGTACAAAGATTGGGTTTTTTCCCGACTTGAGTTATTTATATGCAGAAAGCTGTTCTCACTTCCTTTAAATCTTTTGGAAGAACTAAATGGCAACCCCCCTGGCTCCCTTCTTTAAGTGAACAGAGGTAGATGGGGCACTAAGGCTGAAAAGACATCTTCATGCAGCCTAACAGAAGTGGAAGAAGAACAGGGTATGTTTGGTTCCTTTTTCAGCATCTAAAGAACAGGCTAACAAGTAAGAGACTCATGGAACACAGACAAGTTCTGCTAAGTTGCCTGGTTCTTATGCTCAGTCTAATGCTTTGTGATTTCAGGAGATAGTGAATAACAACAAAAAATAATAATAAAAAAAA
>VZTT01007703.1:5142-17529 GCA_013400855.1 Buphagus erythrorhynchus | reverse complement strand
ATTTTTTAATCTCCTGGACATATTTATATTTCTACCTGCTTGAAGTTTGTGTAGTTGTTACATGAAGCATTTTTAATGGTAGCCAGCTTACTATTTAAAAATAAAGTTCATGAGAGTAGATAATATGGGTAGATTTGAGTTTTTTTTCCTTTATTCTATTTTGTGTTTATAAATATTTTTTCCTTGATTTTAGGAGAATGANCAAAATAAAATTTGCAGAAAAGATAATTTCAGATTTAAGCACATTTTATTTTGTCTAAGAATAATTTGAGATGGTCTGTGGTTGCCCTTTTTAAATACTAATGTTGTAAAGCCATCTCTGAGTTCATGAAGCATTTGCTGAAGGCAGCTGATGATTTATGCATGTCCAGTTTGCTTCATTAAGCATTTTTTATGCAGGTTTCTGAAGACAAAATGCTGAACTAGACGGACCACTGATGTGCTATATTAAGGCAATTACAGTCTCCATTTTCCTTCCTACATATTGCTTTTTTGACCCAATTTCCATTTATGCAAAAAATACCTATCCATTTGATACAAGCTATTAAGTTTAGTTCTTTTACTTTACTGGTTTACTAACTTTTACTCTTTCTTACAGCAGAGCAAATTTTTCCTGGAGAGTAGGATTAAATTCTGAAAAGAAAACCTCTTACAGCTCTTCATATTCTGTGCTTCTTACCTATAGATGATTTTCCGTATGGAATTTGGCCAGATTGGTAACAAGTCTGACAAAATCTGATATTGTTTTCTAGGATGTTTTTCTAAAGTCATGATTATTTGTGCAAATATCAGCTCCTAATTGCTACTAGTTCNTTTTGTGTTTATAAATATTTTTTCCTTGATTTTAGGAGAATGATGGATGTTTTAAATGTATAGTTTTAAAGCAAATACTTAAGAAGCATTGTAATTGAATTCAAGTTTCTCTCTGTCAGAGTTTTTTGTGTTTTTATAAACTGTCCTTCAATTTCCACAGACAGATTTGGTGTCTAGTTACCATAATTTGTTTGGCTTTCTCAGGAGTGTCTGTAGGTGTTATGATACTTCTGCTCATTTTTTGGAGGAATTCTTGTAAGAATTACAAGAGTTCCTGGGGCAGCTTGACAGACTGGTCAAAATTTTACCTGAAGAATACAAATCAGTGAAGAGGATGGTGTTTTATAAGCACCCTTCACTGTGCTTGACTGGTATTTAATCTGGCAGAGAAAATGCACTTTTCTAGTCATAGAATATATACCAAATTACTAAACTTCTGTGAGCAGTGGCATCGTTTAAAGTTCTTAAAAATTAGCAGAACCTTGAAGTGAGTATGAATCTATATTTCAGTCCTTTCACAGTTCCTCCCAAAATAGTTCTCTGACATAGAAAACTTAATGTGACTTGGCATACTGGAATACATAAATTACATAGTGGCATTTATGATGTACTGATGAAGATGAGGCTGATGACTTAGGCACTGCAATATGCATTCCATGGGATTTTGGCAAAACAATTAGACTTCCTAACAACCTATAATTCTTTTACCTCTGTAAGCAGGCACTGGCTTCCATGGAGATTTATAATGTCATAAATATTAATGGGATTTTTTTTCAGGATTATAAATAATGGTTTGCTTCTTAAAAGCTATTCATATAGATTTTAGCAGAATTGTAGCTTCTGTAAAATAATGCTGTCATGCCTTCAATTTACCATATGCCTAATGATTTCTTCAATATCAGAATTGGTAATTAGCTTCATGTAAATGGCAAATAGAGAGTGACATGTGGGTATCCCAGAGCGTTGGTGTTGGGGTTCTGAGCATCCCCTTGCCTTTGTACACATCCACATGCAGAGAAGTGTGTGCTCTTCATCTCTGTTTGGCTGCCAGCTGACTTTGATACTGGACAAAATAGTCTTGGAAATGTAACAAAAACTTCTTCTTTTGATGCCTCTTAGTAGGTAACAGACACTTTTTCAGACTATTTCAGTATATTATAGAGGCTTCTGAAACTGGTTAGACATTCTCAGCAGCTGAGAAAAGCAGTTAACATGCAGGTTACATTCTTTGCGTGCTGGCCCGTACATTTTTAAGTGCCTGTAGAAAGGACCTATACATTTCTGAAGATGTTTTGTCTTACTGTGCTCTGTTCCACAGCTATGGGAATTATAAATTTTAAGCTAAATTTGAGTATTATAGGGAAAAGGAATGTATTTCAGGGAGGAAATTAAAGTAGTTGTGTATGTTATTTAGTTTAAAAAACATATAGGCCCATGGGAACATTTTCTAGCCTGAATTTAACATTGCTTATTTGTAGTCTAAAGCTGTTGTTTAAGTATTTTCCTGTGTATACTTCTTGAATCAAAATTTGGGGTTTTTTTTTGCTCCCCAAAACTGACTTAAAAGCACACTTTTAATAAGAGTACTACTGTAACACAAACACATGGAGTTTTCACACAATTTGTAGAATATAAAATTGAAGAAGCTTTAGTTTTATTAAATCCAGAGACATTTTCTTACACCTAGAGTTTCTTAATTCCACATTTAGAAATCTCATTAACCATATAATGCACTTTTTAAATAAAGAAGCACTTTTTGCAGTGTTTACTCAAATTTTATCCAAATAGAAGTAAGAAATGTCAAAACGCAAATGTTTTTATCTGAATCTTTTGTGTTTCTCTAAATAAGGTATCTTTTTAGAAAAAACAAACACAGATCTTTATGAACATACAGGGAAACCTTTCTTGTAGGTTCAACAGCACTTCCATACCAGAAGAGACATTTTATTTTGCATCTAGTCAGGGGATTAAGTTACAACGTTCATCTTACATATCCATTGATATTTTGTTAGGAAAAAACCCATAAGAATACGTAGACTTCTTGAAATGCTGCAGAATAAAACCTGTTCTGATTTCAAATAAAATTGGAAACAATTGCTAGTAGAAATAAAAAACTATGAAGTGACATTTTTAAGAAGCACACTTACATAAGAATTCAAAATGAATGAACTTTACTTTTAAGAAAGGAACCAACTGAAGTGTTTCAAGTCACTTAAAGCTTAATTAAACTCTGTTACAAAAGTCTACGTGGAATTATATGTGAATTTTATTCATTACTATTTTACACTGCTTGATTAACTATTGAAATAGTCTCTCTAATTGGCATGTCCAATATGAGAAAATGTGTTAATGATCTTTGAAAAGATTCCCAAAAAAACCTGTAAAAATAATTAGGACTTGAGTAACTTAGTACCTTTTTTTTAATCAAAGGCAGGATAATCATAGCAGACCTCACATACATCTCTAAGAGCTGCTGAAAGATTGAGTTATCTAAAGACAGCCTGTCTGAAAAGAAAGCAGTTAATACCATAAATGCAGTCCTGCTAAATCTGTGCTTTGAGTCACTGCTTAACTGGGAATATTCCTAATTTCACTGTGAACTTCTTCTGTCTGTGGGTGGCAAAAATTTTATAGGCACTGTGCCTTCTCTGTGTGCCCTGAGCTGCTCATGCTGTGGAGCCCAACACACAGCATAGCCTGGCTGCTGTCACAGACTTTTCACTTGTCCACCCTGATCTCCAGAAAGAGGCCCAGTTATAGACATGCAAGGCTTAGGAATTATCCTCTGCTCTGCAGGAGTCGTATTCTTGTGTACTAGCATATGACACCTGTGATCAAATGCACCTTCAGCATAACAAGGATGCCTAGAAAACATTAAATATTTAGGGTCTTCTGGAAAAGCTTGACTGTATGGAAATCAACATATATATTTGGCATGTAAAGTGATAGGTAACTTACATTTCATTTAAAACTCTTAGAGGTTGCTTTCCTCGAAAAGAAATAAAACCTTTCTCTCCTTGACAAATAGTAAATAGAAAAAAAATGTTTAGGACAATCATTTATGTGTTTATTGTTTTCATGTGGTTTTCAGAATTTCTTGGAATCCAACTACATGAAATATTTAAAATTTCCCATATCTCAAATGCATTCTCAAGTTATGTTGTCCATGCTCATCACATAACACCACTTTTTGTGACTTAGAGAAGTAATGTTCATAGTTTATTTTCTGAACAGACAGGTCGATGTTTTGGTCCCAAAGATATGATTTGCATCTGTGTTGAATTTTAGTTAATTTCATGGTTTCTGTTAGCAGTAGACACACATCAGTTAATGCTGTCACTGTAGATGTATTCAGCTGCATGAGAAAAAGAAGTGTCTGTATATGTCCTCAGGTTTTTGCAAGTGACTTCAATATTTAGTGTTTCATTTGTATATACAGATACTTGCTTTGTGTTTTGTATAGTAATCACATATCTGTAACTTACTCAGAGTCACGTGCTGGTATTTCATATTTGAAATCTTAAACAGGTTGAACTACAACCTACTGCTACAAAGCTATTTTGCAGTTCTCTATGTGCCTGTTTATGCATCTTTGAATTTATCTTCATTTTTAATGTATTTTCTACTCTTAAGCAACTATAGCTTTTATATAAACTGATACTTCACATAGAGCTGGAAAAGGTACCTTTATTATCAAGAATGTGCGAAGATAAAAGTAAGAAAACTTGATCAAATATCTGAAGTTAAATATAGAAAAATATTCTGGGTATTCTGGAGCCTCTGTTTAGGATTCTTTGTTTCAATTTATTCTATCTATTAGGCAATAATGATAAAGGTTGTTATCACAGATCCATAAAGTCCAATGTAGCTGTGCAAGCTGTTTTGGAAAATCAGATGAATTTTGAGTATCTAAAATGGCACATTTTATTTACTTTAAAGAATAAACTACTGGAACTAATGCAGAAGCTAAACTACTGATACCTTGGGATACTTTAGTACCACAGGAAAACTGCCACTAATTCTACTTAAGACTCAGGATTTTCTCAGAGGCTGGGGCTAGGTTGCTGTGGCCACCCTGTGTTTAGGAATGGGTAAAGGTAAAAAGTGGATGGTCATGAACACAGAGGCAGATTGCCAAGTCTGAGCTCTATCAGTGGTGGCCTCACTGCAGTTATACCACAGTCAGACATAAATACTTGGTTCCTGTTGTGTCACTTCAGCTAGAGGAGATACGTGTTAAGATTGTGAATCTTGCAATTGCTTCATATAACCAATAAAAAAGATAATACCATGATTTATTATTTGAAATATGATATAAACCCCAATGTATTTGAAAGAAATAGTGCATGACATTTGTCCATTAGTCCAAATGATATCCTTTGTTTCTCTGGCCACTTTCAGATTTGTTTCAAGTTAAATCAAGGCTTTGGAATGTGAAACCTGAAAGATGTAGTTTTAAAAAATTTACATAGAATTGCTTTTTCTAAAGATATAGTTGATTAATTTGTTCAACTGCTTTTAGACATAGCAAGGCAAAACTCTATTATCCACCTCAAGTCTGTAACCTCTTCTTCCTCATTTTCTAATATGAAAGGCTATCTATTGCTGTAGCTAATGTTCCGAACATTAAATTTGCATGGTGTTGTATTGCACTAAGAAATTGTTTTATATTTGCACTGAATGGTTTATCCCGTTCTCCCCCCCAAGGCTGTGGCGTGGTAGAGTCCTTCCTTTCGCCCCTCCCCATTGGTGGCGTCCCATTGGTCGCGGGTCTGTTCCTGCCCGCCCCTTTCCCTGAGTTTAAAAGTGCCCGCCATCTTCCCTCTCTCTCTTTTTCTCCTTTTGCCATGTGCGTGACGCAATAATCTGTGGATTATTTTTTCCCACGGGAGAAAAGAGCCTCCTTTGGTTTTTTGCCTTTGTCTGTGAGGATTTCTCACCCATCTCTGGTCCAGAGCTAGCCAGAGGGACCGGAGAGGAAAGGGATTTACCTCAGCATGGGATCAACAATGAATCAAATATGAGGACTGAGATACCATTGTCTTCCTTGTAGGTATGAGGTAAAATTTAGGAAGGGGAGGAGTGTGGCAGAAAATATGTGTATATAACTTAGATTTCCACAGTGATAAAATGTTTTGCTCTGGCCAGAAACCTGAAGCAAATACTCCCCTATTCGCAGGTTCTGCTAAGGTGTATTTCAGTACAATGATCATACGGAAAGGTGCAGATATGTGAATTTTGTTAACTATAACTTGAGACTGTATGATAAATAGGATTCCTGCTAATTAAATTATAACTATATTAGCAAATTGTATTTAGATCAATAGAAGACAATTGTTACAGGGTGAGGAGGGAGATGGGTGAGACAGGGCAAAGGACATCCTCCAGATGTTGGGCGTCGAACAAGAATGTTGGAAGGGAACAGTAGAAGGACGTAGGTCTGATAACTAGCATCTAGAAATAGAATTTCAGCATTGAAGTGGGCCAAAATGGGACAATTCCAGGCATGAGATTAAATTAGAGTCCTATTATGGAAAACATCTGCTCAGTTATAAAGTGTGCCTGCGCTACCTGCAGGTCACACCTCTGTCATTGATGAAGGCGATGAGCCTTCATTGGAAAAAAGACCCTCAAAAGGATGAGAGACTCCTAACCCATTAGTAGAGCATGCACCATACAATATAGTGAGGTAGATTCTAGGAATAGAAACAAGGAGGAGTTTTCTAGAAAGTTCTGTAGCATATAGTATATAAGTGGGATTGTTAGCCTTGATGCTTTGGTACGTGAGGAAGGGCGGGCCCCTCCTCGTACCCCTGGTCGGGGGTGGGGGGCCCTCCCTGGTCAGTTTTGCTTATGCTTTATATGAACCTCAATTATACTAAATTACTCACTCTCAAATTTTACTTATCCTAAAACATATGTATTCAATACTTTGATTGTATTCATCTCCAATACTTTGATGGTATTCATCTCTAATACTTTAATTGTATCCATGTATAATTGTTACTGTTAAAAATTTGCTGCTACATTTAATCTTGTTGCTTGATAAATTGGAAAAATAGAATATCATTCATAACAGACTGTATCCAGCACAGCCATTTTCAAAGTTATTTTTGTTATTTTATTAGCTTTTGGTGCCAGAAACCCATTTCGTATATGTGTTGGCTGAGAAAGGGAGGAGCCTTGGGGACCATTGCAGTTATTATGTATCACAGCAATGCCCATGTGCAGCAAGAAAATACTGTGGGGAAGACCAGGATGCTGCGGCACTTGCTTTACTCTTCCAGAGCAAAATGAAGATCTAGGGGAGGGGCAGAAAATATTCCAGTCCCTGGTGTGGATTGCTCACCTGAAACACACAGTGTTATTTAAGTTTCTGTTATGAACCATCTGTTGTTTGTTATTAGGACTGCAGTAACTGATCTTTCCTCATTATTGTTTTTGCATATGAAATGAGCTCTATTTACTTGTTTCCCCAAGGCCGTTGATTCAGTCATTCTGTTTATTTTGCTCCAGACTTATGAAATCTTTATGAAGGAGGAATGCAGTACATTAGGCATTGTATAAATGTCTTGCTCCTGCAAAGAAGATTTCCTGACAATGAAGTGCTCAAGGTTCTTGTGTTTACTTTGTACAAAGAAACTCTGAAGTACATCCTTTCCTTATTTTTTCCTGGGGATTCTTTACTGGTGGCTTTAGGTTTTCCAAGTAGTTTGTACCAATTTGAGATTTATTCTTGTGAAATAAAGGATTGCTAGGAATGGAGCAAACCATTCCTTCTACTATCTTGTCTCTGATTTTAGATTAGATCCTGATAGATGGATTTATATGTCAAAGGTTTATGTTCTGTGATGTCAGAATTCATAATTTGAAAATTAAAAAACATGTTTATCTGTTTGCAGTTCATAAATCAGCCTTCACAGACTGAGTAATCTGGAACCCAACATGCATCCCAGCTGCTATGAAGATTTATGATGTGCTGTAGAAAAGAGCATATTACAATACTGTTCCTAAAATTGCATTAAAAAGGAATTGCTATTGTTGAAAGACAGAAAACTCTACAAAAGAATTTGTACTAACTCCAGAAATTATATATGTGGCTCTTTCTTAAATATGTATAGTTGAAACTGTTTTTTATTCATGTGGAACACGATAAGTCATCTAGTAACACTTCTTACATTAGATTTTCTAAATCTGTTTCCAACATAATTCACCTCTATGCAATAAACATACTTGAAAAAGCTCACTATAGAAGTAAAGTATTTGTGGTCATCTGTTCCCTAACATTGCACTCTTTGATCATAATCTGCAGCATAAAATGCATGTGTAAATCTTTAATAGCTGTTTATATATTTGTTTGTTCTCATCTGACATGCTGGAATTGCTTTTTGTGTTTAATTGAACACAATGTGTGTAGTTTCTAGCGATGCTTCTGTTCATTTTGCTGTACTGTAGTACTGTATAAACCAATGATTTTTGTTTAATTTTGGATTTTCTGACTTGAAGTCATTCAACTAAACTTGGATACAACATCTATATATCTGGTGGATTTCCTTGTCTTCTTCCCCATCTAAAAAAAAATCAAAATATATTAGCTTGACAATTCATAGCTACCTTTCCCCCATGAATTAGATATATTTTAACCTAAATCTTCATAATAAAGGGATAAATGTTAAGAAAGTAGTTAATTCTGTGTGCTGTGCAGAGCTATCCATAATTTTCCTTTAATGTCCTTTATTTCTTATACAGAAGGAAGTTGTTGAGATTCCTAAATAGGCTGGTGTATTTAAGTAACCTAAGATCTCCTTCAATTGTGACTCTTAAGAAAGCAACTTAATTTGGGGTAACCAAATGTTGTCTTGGTTTGGGTACTTGTTTTTCACTTGTCCTGAAAATACACTTTCTTCCTGAAGGAATTTTGTTTTGAGGAGCAACTGTTGAGTTGCTATTGACGTACATAAATATAATTACCAACTCTGTATTATATGAGTCTGTCATCACAGCATGATGTCTTCTGAAGAATTTTATTTTAAATACTTTTAATGATATTGGAAAGAGCACTTCAGGCTTTTTCTGGTTTAGTTCAGGGGAACAGTAGGCCTGTGAAAAGAGTATGTTTATAATACTCAACTGTTAAATTTCTTGAAGGCAGCTTTGTTTAGACCTAGTGATGGGATTACAAGTTGGTTATTGCACAGAGGTTAAGATAGTGTGTTCAGTGAGTGAAGAGCAAGAGTCAATGTTGTACTGCCATAGTGCATTGCATTAGAGTCAGCTTCCAGTTACCAGGGGACTGGGTGCACTGAGTGTGGCTACAAAGCATTTTATTGCTAGAGAAACACCACTGGTTGTCATCTTATGCTTCAAATATCTGGCTATTCAAAAACAGCCAGTTATGGTGGGGGAAGGAAATATCTAATAAAACATTTATAAGTGCATGTATTTCTATATTCATATGTAGCGTTTGAATGTTCCAGCATATCATAGTTCATGTCTAACATTGGTTTGCCTAAACTACCTGATGTTTCTTAACAGGCAAAATCTTGTCTATGAAGTTAGTTTACATTTAAACCAAAAATTTCTGTATGCTGTAGAAACAGTAGAGAAAGTGTTTCTTTTTTTTTTCCCACCAAAAGGCCCCCTGGGATTTTTTTTTTCCAAGAAGTGTATTATTTATTGAGTATCATATATTTATTATTTAAGTTCAAATGTTCTTGCCTGGGAAGAATAAAAACAAGTATTGATGTCAAATCAGCTTTGTATTTATGACAGCAGTGAAAAACTTGAGACATATGAAGAACCATATATCAAACTGGCAAGCCGGAAACTAGAATTTCTGGATAGGAGCAACAGAAATACAGGTTTAGCATGCTTGTGAAAGACATTAGTACTTTTTAGGTAATAAATTATACTAAGGAACTTCCTAGTCTTAAAGATTTTCTGCTATTTTAATTTTTTTCCTGGTACAATGAGAAGTTTGCTATTTTGCTGAAAATAGCCTGTCACTAAATTGAGTATTTATGAAAAACAGATTGCAGAAAGATATGATTGAAAATCAGCAGACTTTTAAATATTTATGAATCAGTTAAAATATCACCCATATTCTTGCTGTTCATTGCAGATTATAAAATAAACTGCAGTGATTTAAAATGTCTTTGGCTAAATATAGAAATAGTTTATGGTTGTAGACAATTAACATCCAAATGTTGATGTCCTTAATCAGCTCTTGTTCTTGCAAAACACTGATTTAGCTTTAGGTATGGTGATTTGAAGATATGTTTTCCTGAAAAAGTTAACTCTTTTCATGCTGAAAGTGGTTCTAATACAAGTATCAAAGGTGAGTTTAAGGAAGGCTATTTCTTGACCTGACAATTGCAGACTGGGATGTGAAGGAAGTAACAGTCTGTTGGAGCTGGGTTTTTGGCAGAAAAGGAAGGGTTTCAACAACATATAGTACGCCTTGTGAAAAGGTTAATTCCACTCTCTACCTCTTTATATGCAAGCAAAAAAAAACCCAGTCCCTCTGAGTAGCATCAAATGTATTGAATGGCCTTTAGAAGATTTAATTTTTTTTTTAGCTCATATCACATGGTTGTGCATTTCTTTTCACATGTCTACCAAGAGTGAAAGACCTACAGAAATTTATGAGTCTATGTCTCTTTAAGAATAGTGATTTCATCATCTCAGGTGTGATGTTTAAATGTTCAGTAAAGCCTTCAGAATCCCAAGGATACCTGTGCAGCCTTGAGCCAGAAGCTCTTGGGTGCTCAAAGTAATCCCATCTGTTGCTCAACATCACAGGTTTCCAAGGACTTTCTCCTATAGACCACTTCAGTCAACAGACCATGGAGCAATGAATTGTCAAATAATGATGATCCCTAGTTGCAATTTAAATTAGGACAGGTGAGAACTTTTGATATTGAAGTACTTGATCTACTGAACCAGTTTGTGAAACAATACATGTGAGAGATGAAACTGTTTTTTAGATGGAAGGAGGTAATGTTCAACGTTTTTAATTTGTATTTTAGAGTAATGCTTATCTTAGGAAAAATAAACCTGATTGAGACAGAATACAGTAAAATGATTTGTAATGTAAAGATCTCTTTTCCAGATAATGTTCCATGATCTCACTAGTTTACTTTAGGACACATCTGTGATAATTGAAGAAATCCAGAAATGCATTTTGCTCCAAGTTTCAAAGGTTCTAAACACAGACTCAGGTTTCATTACTACCATCTGCTGCCTCCTAAATGGCTTTGCAAATTTGCATCGTTTTACAAAGCACTAATGAGATTTTAAGATTTTTCTCTATGAAAGAACTGAAGTGACCCAACTGAGTACTTTTTACCCTGATTATCTTAACCTCTTTTTACTGCAATGAAGTTGTTTGATAGCACCAGACATCATTTTCACATAATTGACTTTTTCATTCATGCTTATTTTCTCTGACACTGTACATAGCAGACAGTCCTTGCCTCAATGTTTTTGTGGTTCCTTAATTATGAGCTGTCAGTGTTGAATGAATGCTTTAAGAGTGTATGAGTATCTACATACTGTTTTGTCACCTTTCTTAACTTTGCATGTCATATCGAAGACTCCTGGTAATTACTGTAATAGTACTTCAGAGAAGTTGTGTCAGCCTGCACTTACCATTAATGCATTAATGTGTCAAAGCAGCAGTGAATGACACAGATCCAGGCAGTCTTAAAAGCTACTAATGGTAGCCCAACTCAGAGGAATTGATTTGTAAGCAACACTAAAGCCATAAAAACGTTCATCCTGAAATATGACTTCACGAAGTCTTTTTTCTCATCCACCCCATATTTAGTGCAGGAGGAACAGCTGTTTGAATAAAGCAGCAATCTGTAGGGACGAATGTTACGTGCCATCCGTGCTGGGGTATTACTGCCAGAAGAAAGGTAGCAAAAGGACAAAATAGGTAAAAGGATTCAGTTGCTAATATTGCAAAAGAAAATTCCAAAGACTGCCCTGTTCCACTAGCAGGAACCTAGAGTATCTCAAGTGATGAGGGAAGTATGTCTTGACTTAAATTTTAATTAGTGAGATTGGACTCTAATGTGAAATGTATTTATACACTTACAAAGAAAAGCATTTAGTATCTAAAATGATAAATATCTGATAGCTAACTAGAAAAAGGCAAAGAAAACCCAACAAAAACACCTGGGGCTATGGGATGATGGTACAGGTCTAGAGAAAAGTTTTCTATGGCTCTTGGGTTATGACTTCTCTGTGTAAACTCCACTTCAGCACCCTGGAATTAAGGGTAGAGTTTTCCATTTCCTAACTGGATGCAGGGGAAGGCAGAGAGCACATGAGAGAGGAGGTCTCTTTCATAGAAGGACAAAAGCAGTTACAGCTCTAAAACTTTGAAGAATATGATTTCTAAAGGATAATGCATTCAGAAGGGTGTCATATTATGGGTAGATATCAGATAATTTTTACCGTTGTGAATAGGGGATGCAGTTTAACTTTTCTAAAGTAATTTATTTTTCAAAAATCATGTGAAAAACAAACAAGGGGGAAAACTCTTTGGAGGTATCTTATATCAGTACA
>VZTT01007701.1:5647-26986 GCA_013400855.1 Buphagus erythrorhynchus | reverse complement strand
AATAAAACTGACTGAAGACAAAGTAGTCAGACAAGCTGTTACTATCACAGTATGGTTCAACAGTAATTATTCATAGAATAATAACAAAACACTTATTTTAAGTGGAAATAACCTACTATAACTCCTCATGCAATTCCATCTCTTGGCTATAACAGGAATTGAGATACTCAATTTCTTCATAACAATGTGTGTTTTTTGGCTTTATCAGACCTATGCTTATCCTACCCGTAATGACTGTGACCACATTAGTGCATTTCTAGCCCAAATCTAGTGATCTGTTGACATGGTGGTGATTGGTGAAAGATTGGACTCAATAATCTTGGGTGTCTTTTCCAACCTTAAGGATTCTATGATTCTAACCGCATCAGTAATCTACTGCCATCACCTCAATCCTGCAGATGCTTCCAATTTTATAATCAGTTGTACTTACGCTTTTAAGGCAGCACCAGGAACCTTAAAATAATTTTTAAAACATTTGAATAATGTGCTATCTCTACTGCTATGCTACAAAATCAACATTTCGAAACCCCAGGCAAAATTGTTTAGCTGATTTTTGATTATGCAACTGTGATACTTATTTGCATATATTATGTTAGTAAAAAAACATGTATTGAGGAAAAGAGGAAAGGGATTGATAGGGGATCACCTTAAAAACCAATAAAATAGCTGTGATCCACAACAATGTCTACCAATGGAAAAACTCTAGCTGCAGTCTTTCTGCAATGTCAGTAATGGTTGCTGTGGAAATAATTGTCATTAACCCAAAACTGAAAGCAGGGAGCATCTGGAAATTCACAGCTCAGCCTGCAGCATCTCTAGTGTTAAATTTCTAATGTAAAAATTTCTCACCCATAAATCATATTCTCTCAATCCTTTTCTGCCTCCCACCCAGCTGCACTTCCACCCACCCTACTTCAAGGCTGTACTGTTTGTGCAAGGTAATGTTCATCGCTGCATATAGTAAAATGATTCTACCTTCTGTTACCCAACAGTTCTTCTTTTTCAATCCATATCATTAATTGTTTGTCATAGAACTATTATTCATTCTCTGAACTCCTAAAATGAGATATCACTGATAGGTTTACATCCTTAGCAACTGCACATAATATGGAGAACTGTATTTTGCTCAGCCATATCATCACATGTTCCTATTTCTGCCTGCAAACAGACTCCTGTTGTTAAAGAGCAACAGGGTGTCAACAACAGGATTCAACAGGGTATTTCATACCAGTTAATATGTACAGCATGTCTTTACCTCCCCAGCAATGTCACTAGTTTGAGTGACTGCAGTCTTCCAGCCCAGAAGTAGATTTCTCTACCAGACAGTACCTATTAAGCCTAGGTTCTACTACAAAAATATACATAAGTGCATATATAAATAGATGGGTTTGCCTTAAGTAATTTTGCCTCCTTATATGTAGAAGCAAGTAAGATATGTTAAATTGTCTAAAATATTTGATTGCATAGTGATTACTCCTGTAAATATAGATGTTTATTTTAAAATGTTATAGTTACTATATTTTACTTTAATTATTTATTGAATATTCCTTCATTTTACTCCATATGTACAGTAAGGAATACTCCAAATAGAAGAGATGAGACTGTGACATTCTTTAAAGAAAATGTAATTGTTTCAATAGTCATAAAGAGATTTTATATGTACTAGGAAAGAACGTGCAGGATATGCAAGAACTTAAGAAAAATAACATATCTAATTTCACATACATGTTTGCATTAACATACTTTTCTATAATAAAGGAAGATGTTCTGGAAGACTTTCTTCTGTTATAACAAACATGAAGGGAATTCACTGATGAGCTGATCTTTCAACATAGACCCAACCTAGACAGACCCTCTCTCTATAAATTATATATATAATTTATCTCTTTCATAAGACACTAAAAGTGTTCATAAATAAGGAAAGCCATAAGGTCAGAGAATTCTATAGAAGCACAAATACTTAAAAGCTAACATCTCTGTAACTAAATTCTCCATTTGATAAGGAAAATACGTCCACTGTTCAAATCCCATGTCTTGTTTCTGAATGCTTTTGGCTAGAATTGGCAGTGGATTTCTTGCAATTCTACATTCATTTTAGGTCAACCATGTTTCAAAAGCACCACAAGGAATCCAAAACCTACAAACTTAACATAACTATTACCTCCTTATACAAGGGGAACTTTTGTTCATGGTGTGCTAGAGTGACGTTGTGTTCCAGACACAAACCTAGCTAGTATGGTCTGCTTTCCATTTCTATATATGTAACCATGTTAAAAAAACAAAAACAAAACCAAGCCAAACAAAGCTTTATTACAAAATACTACAATTTTGCTCCAATTGTCCCTCTTTTTGTTGTTCTTTTGCCAGAGCCTCATTTTATTAAACCTTTCCTAAAGAAAGTCAGAGCCACTGCATTTTACAGTCATAAATACTTTACCTGCAAAACAAAGAGACAGAATGACTTGAGTTTTGAATTAGGGATATGAGAACTACAGGGGCCACTGTTGTTCCTTCAGGCTTCAAAGATAGCCAGAAAAGTCCATTACCCTTTTTCTCAAAGGATATTATCAACTCAGACAGCACACGGAGGTTTTCTGTAGGCCTAAGTCTTCTGAAGGAGGGCAGAAATAAGGCAGCAGGTGAGGTAGTGTTTCTCGAGGAGCACAGGGTAATGTCAGGGGTCTGAAGGGATACCATTAATAGCAAAATGGGACTGAGATAATACTTAAACACGAGTATATCTGTCTACATTTTTTTAAACAAAGAAGATTAAATTATAGAGAGGACAAATTAAATAAATACCACTACCACATTACATGCCACCCCTACATCTATGAAAATGGTATTCTCAGGTATATATGCACCTGCTGTGCCAAGCTCTTCAAAACAGTGTCCTGTCAGTAACTCTCCTAGAAGAAGTGTATTTTTGACCTTGAGAGGTGGAGGATATTTTGTAGTACCTCCAGCTGAATTTGTCTGTTGAACATAGATATGTGTATATATATCATGAATATATTCACACAGTTGCATGTACAAACAGTTATCAACCTTTCCATTTCTTCCTCCCATTGAAAATGCTACAAAAGTCTCTCTTGTCAGTTATCTTTACTGAAAATAGAAAAGGATTGTTTTTATTAGCAAATACTTTATTGTTATAATCACAGTTATCCATTCCTTTAGTTAGTTGTTATTGCCAATGGAGATTATTCTCAGTCTTTCCCCAGTGACGCTCTATTTGTCACTATTCTGGGCATTAATCCAAGTCCAAAGATAGGAATGAAAATTATAGGCTCTTCCTACATAGCTTTCCTTTTTAGCAACTTCAGGCAGGCTCCACATTAGCAACTTCTAACTTCTCTCAGATTTCTTCCTACATAAGTCATTCTCCAAATGGATCAAAAGTGGAAAAAATTCAGCTCAACAATCAAAGGGATATTATTCTTTAACTTCTTACTGAAAATACTTATTTTTCCTTTTCTTTCCAAATTCAAATAAAGGTAGTAGATTTGGGGGTGGTGGTTGTTGTTTACTGGAGGCATTTTCTATAGCATATACCACATTAATATCTGAGATAAAATATTAATGGATTTTTCTTCACAGTAGTTCCATAAAATGGAAAATATTGTTGCCCTCATTTTAGCAGTAGGGAACTCATGCACAGATAGTGAACTGCATGTGCAACATCATAAGAGAAAAATATGCTGAAATCAGGAATACCTTTCTGAAAATACAATCCTTTTCATTCCTAATTTTTGTCAGTGTTTTGGAAAATATTGCTATATATTTTTACTGTTGTTCTGTGATATTAATTAAATGGAGTGGTGAATGCAACTTTTTTATTTTATCTAATTCATTGCACTATATTAATGTATAGAAGTTATAGGTCATGATTTATTCTGCTAAATGTTAGCAAACAAACAAGTTGGAAAAGCTAATAATAACATGTATTAAGTAACCAATAAAAAACAGATAACCAAATTACTTCACTCCTAGTCTGAATTAATTGACAACAAGTCTATTTTGAAGCAGGAGACAGAACTAAGGTGTCACTGTAACCATCTGTCACATATGCTTTGACAAAGAGGAGAGATTTGTAAGGTACATCCACATCCTACTGCTAATGGGAAATCTCTGTATGTTATATGGAGCCCCTACATACCAGTAGGAGTATGTTGGGCCAAACATTGCTCTCTATATGTTTAAAAAATCTCTTGGTTTATATCAAGTAGATACTTAAAAGATCTACTGCTTTACTGAACTTCAATGGAAACTGTATTTGCATATAGCTCTTCAACCTCTAAAATAAAATCAAAAGCTCTTGCCAGATACTTCTTGGCTGCATTTCACAATGTAATGTTTTAATTTAGGATTAAAATTAGCAATCAGATATGATTACAAAGTGAATAGTGATTGGGAAACACTTAATCACCTAACTAAGATAAAGTATTAGGACTGGCAAATCAGAAAATGCTTCTGAAAGAAAAATAGAAGATGTTGCAAATGCAGTCAAAAGAAAAGCTAAATGGCAGAGAAGTCATTAGCAAAATAATAATTGATAAGCCTGATTACCTCCTACTTATTTTTGCCCAACCATTTAAAAATTATCCCTTCCCACAGTCTTTTCTAGTTTCTCTCTCTTTTTTCCTTCCCCTGGCTAGTCCTTTTGGCAGAACAAAAACTACCTGTTCTTCTACTCCTTCTCAAAAGAAATCAAGTCTTTCACTTCTTAATGGATTCCAAACCTGCATTGCTGCAGAGCAAACTACAGGGTACATACAACCAAGTGTGTCACATCTACAAACAACAAAAACACATGAAAGTGTAACAAAGTAATCCATTACATCCTACAGGTTTATGGAATTGGTTAGCTCTTCTGCTATATTTATACAATATCATAGAGCATTTAGGAGTTTCACCACTGACTGCTCCTTGCCCAAGATTTCATCATTAATATTGTCTCTATAAATCATATTTTAAAATAATGAACAAGCAAAAACGTATGGGGAGTTCATACTTTCCAAAAGGATAGCAAAAATATTCTGCCCCTTGGTACAAAATGAATAACCTATTATCAGTTTACTACTTGTAACATTTTATGCCATAAATAAGTTAAATACTTACATAGCATCATTCAAACACCAACTTCCTTGATCACGTTTGCAATATCTTATCTCACCACTCTGCACAGAAAGAGAGAAATATGAATTTGAAAGTGGTCAGGACTCATAACTGGACAGGCACGCCAGGAATGCCAGCTTACAAAGATGGGCCTGAACAAGTCAATAAAAGACAGGAGTTTGACTAATCTCGGACATGATCATCTTAGTTACTCTACATAAGTTTTGTCATGTTTTTATAATACGACACTCCATCACTTGATTTCCTCTTCGCTTCCCATCGCTGCCAAACCTTCCCGAGCGGGGCAGACCGCCCCCGCTGGACGCAGCGGCTGTTCCGGGCATCCCCCGCCGCTCCTCGCGGCTCCGCGCGGGCAGCGCGGTGCCACAGCGCCCCCTGGCGCCGCTGCGCCGCGCGGTGCCGCAGCGCCCCCTGGCGCCGCTGAGCCGCGGCCAAACCGCGCTCCTCAGCCCTGCCGCGCGAGCTCGGAACTGAGAGGCGTGAGCGCGCACCTGAGCGGCGTGAGCGCGCACCTGAGCGAGAGCCGCTCCGCTCTGCAAAGAGCTCAAAACAAGGCAAAGAACTGCGGGAAATAATCCATGTTGTGTATTAGGGGTACAAGGGATTTGCATGTCGAAAGATGAGGAAAGGGGTCTGTTTACACTCAACAATATACGGTGTTCTAAACTAGAAGACAAACGTTGAGTAAAATGACCTTAGATTTTCAAATAAACCAGGAGCTTACCATAATCAGGGCAGCATTTTTATGCTACTACAAGTAATCAGTTCACCATCCATTTCAGAAAACACAGAAAATACATTCTCTAAAAAGGAAGGGGATCAAGGCATTGACTAGGATTTGTTCTGAAGACATTCAAGGATTAAAGAACAAAAAGCACAGCTGAAACAAGCAGCACTAGTAACAGAATTAACACTGTAACACCTATTTTAATCCTTTGAAAATAAAAGCACATAAGCAATAATCAAAGAAATTTGGTTTATTTCTCTATAGGATCTGTTAAGGCAGTGCAAAAATACTATAGTAAAAGCTCTAGGATTGCACATGGCTTCACGTTACCAGTGAATCAGCAACACCCAGCAGAATACTAGCACATGCAGTATTAGCATCCTCTGCTATAGCTCAGAAACAGAACTGAATCAATTAAGCTAACAAATGGGCAACACGGTGCCATTACACTCAGCATAAATCAATACCATGCATGAGGCAAAGAAACTAAGAATACGTCATGAAAACACCTCTAAATATAACATAAATATAAATAATATAAATGTAAATATAAGCCTGCCAGGCATGCCTCTGTGGCCTTACTTTTTGTTCTCTGAACACTGAATGCCTTCAGGCAAGCTGATGGCTAGTAAGTTATCAGTCACTTGTACCTTACTTTCTTGCCTCTAGTTCTCCCACTTCTCTTAAGATCCTTTAATCTAAAATCTGTTACAGCAATACTTCATGCAAATCCCAATTTTTTGTAACTTCCTCCTCACTCAAATTCTAGCTCATACCCAGTAAACAATCAAGGAGACACAATTGACTTCTCTATTCAACTTCTCTTTTCCCCTCAACAGGGGTAGTCCAGCAGGTAAAAATGTGGTATCCCCTTTAACCCTAGACCCTTTGTTACACACAAGCACAGTTAGCTGCTAAACCATAAGGTGTCACAGCACATCTTCGAGTAATTGGAATAGTAAGCAACCATTTATTCTCTTAATTACTTTCTCAGTTATAGTAAAGAAACAACAGTAGAGCTGCTGTTGATTTAAAAGGACACAAGGACAAAAACTTCCAAGCTTCTAGAAAGATGAAAGAAACTTCTAGGAAAGCAAATAACCAGTTCTTTTTGGACTCATACACCTTAGCTGAAGAGATACAGAGTGTAACACAGCAAGGCAGTTCTCAATTCAGAGTCATGAGTTCTTAGGATAGCTGTCAAACAGCAGTGTGCCTGCTCTCTAGGTTTCATTGTGATTATTTTGAACTAGAAGAATTTTGGTTTTGATTTTCCCAGCTACAGATCTCATGAGTTAATGAGTCTGAGAGACAAACAATGAGTTTGCATTTCAAATTTGCCATAAGAAAAATTCATATGTAAAGCTTCAATTTCTCCTAGTTGGTTTTATGTGAAGCTTAAATTAAATACATCGTATATTATTTGTCACAACCAACTAGTAAGGCATAGCCAGTTGCAGGTTAAGATTTTATTTTCCCTCCACATGCTTCCTTTGACTGTAACAGTGCAGGACAGGAGGCAGAAAATGTTATCACGTAAGACTGAAACCCCAGGATCCACAATGAGAGCCATCAACACAAGGTTACCAACACCGCCTACAGAAGACTTATCAATGATAAGCTTAAAGACTGTTTCTCCAAAACAGATGATAGTACTTTGAGCTTGCAAGACAGGAAAAGCTGTATTGATAACTTCCAGGTCAGTTATTTAGCTTTTGTCCACTAACTTCACAAACACTACAGGTTCTTATGAAGGCCAGCTTATTAGTTTTAGGATATAAACAAACATTTTTCTCAAACCATAAATCTTTTGAGTAGTTTCTGTAAAGCTCAATACACCCTTAAGGAGACCAGGCACTAGGTATTTATTAAGCTCATCAGCTAAGCAACACAGGCTGTCATATTAGGAGGTTGCACTCCCCTGTAGTCCTGATCATCCTTGCAGGGTGCACAATATAGCTGGACAGTTTCCACTCATTGCTCACATGCATCACCAAAGCTCATTTCTCAACAAAATCTTTTTTAAAAAAGTCCATAATCTCTTCCTGGCAGACTGTTATGCATCTCACAGCTAAATTAATTTGCTGTTGAAAACATTAGTCCTTTTTTTATATGCTTGCCTCAAACACACTATTAAAAAGTAAAAGGTTACTGACCTTTTTACAAAGGACTAAAGAATCTGACATTAAAGTGTCATGTGATTATAACAATCATTCCTTACAAAAAATGCTCATTTTTTTAGGTTTTATTCCTTCATTTAGAGATAAATGGAAATGTAGTCTTCTCTATATGTCAATTTGCATCACATGACTTCTTCTTCTAGGCCTGCTTTGTGTCTAATCTTGTATCTTTAATCTTATACAGTTTCAGATGATTCAGACATTCTTGGAGTACACAAAGAGCTTATAGAATTGACTCTTCTTTGGTTTTTTTAATGCCTTGTTTGCTTTAATATGTTTAATGCTTGTGAAAGATGATGATGGTATGATTGGCTTTTAGAAATCTAGTTCTTAAGCAGTAACACTGGCAAAGCAGAAGTTACAATAGTGTGGGCTTCTCCACAAAGCTCTGCCAACGTGGTTCAGTCCCATCTCATCCTATTATTTATTACAGTTTGTACACCTTGCCCGGTGGGGATGTCAGGCATGTTTGTACGTAGTTTCCTGGATCATTCTTGGAGTTCTTTCAGGCAGCCATAGTAACATCACATGTGCCGTTTTCCAATACCACTAGTACCATTGACATTAAGCAAAAACTTAGCACTACCTTCCCCAGCCACAAATTAATTTATGATTCCAAGATGAATGCATCTGATCATCCCAAATCATTATTGCTTATATTTTCCAGTCACTTTATTGATAATTCAATTTAAGGCATGTTCTCTGTCTAGTCCTCCTTGTGGAAAGTGTTTCACCATGGAAAATTTCCCAAGATACTCTCCAGTAAACAAAACACCCCCTCTTCACTTTGTTCTGGTTTTATTGTGATTGTCTTCCCACCCAGCCTTAAATTTCCGTGGATCTTCAGGGTTCTCTTGCAGAATTTCTGCTCATAAATACTAAAGGTACTCATAAAGATTTCTTTTTGGCGATTGTTGCTCTCACCCATTTTGGCCTCCTTAGTATGTTTCAGCATTTCATGAAAATCTATGGTTCTTTCTGTTTCCTTTTCTAGACACAGATTCCTTTGTGCCAATTTTTTTTAAGGTGCCATCTGTTTGTTTGGCTTTTTTTATAATTGTGTCCTGTGGTTTAATTGTGCTGGAATCCTTCAGAGCTTGATCCTGCACCACAACCAGAGGGGTAAACAATTGTACAAACTGTCCTACAGCAAACTCCCAAAGAACATAATGTAAACAGTGGATAACGGACTTGCAGTGCACCCTGTAATTTTATTTACAATGTACTGCAAATCTTAATGCTAAGACTAAAACCGTATTAAGCGTTCTATACAATAACCACATTCCAAAGCACAACAATAAGCACAGAGCAATTCAAGTAATCAAAAACTACTCTCATAGCATAGGAAAAACACTTCTGCACAATCTTTTGGGAAGTGCCTATTCCTTTCCTGAATTCACTGCTACTATACTGAATTAAAACTATCAAGCTCATAACACTACTTGGAATCATGCCAGTGTGACCAATAGAAGTAAAATTCTTGGACTCTTAAATAAGTGGGTGCCACATTCAGGCACCAGCCCCCTTATGTACTAAGAGCTGCATAGTGGGAGCTTGACATAATTTGTCAAAAAAAGCCTGAAGGATTTATCTGATCAATTGTAAGGTTATACAAGAGAAAGTATTTGCACAAACAAAGAAATTATTTTCTAAGGTAACTAACGCACACTCCAAACAAGAATTAAAATCACATTATTCAGGGCACTATTATAGAACACGTGAATGTTAGATACAGAGGCCTTGTGAGGAAATTGCTACAGTACTAAACATACAGAGTCTGGCAGACTATCTTGAAAACGTACTATATGGTTTATTACACTCTGCTTTACAGCTTAATTCTCTGGTTTTACACAGAATTCTTTGTATAGTCCAAGAAAGAAAATAACATTGCTACAAATCACGGGAATTGCATCTTAGGCCTCTCAAAGTTTCTTTGCTGAGTCATGTCATCTGACTAGTCACACAAGAATACATGTCAGCTTGTAGCTAGTCATGGAGATGATTAGAGATTTTTTTGAAGGAGCTGAAGCTAATGTGCTTAAGCTATTGAACAAAAATGTCATATATGCTCTTTATGTGCACTTTGTTCTCCACATTAAATCATATGCATCATAGATCTTTAGGGACAAAATTACTGATGCACAGCACATGTGCTTTTTTAACCACCACAGTTTATCCTAGCAAAGTATTATCAAATATAGGAGTTTTTAAGACTATAGAATGGAAATTAACATGCTCTATTTTCTCTGCTACTTAGTTGTCATCTCTCAGGCATTTTTCTCCATAATGATTTAATCTTGTTGAAAATTTTGGGCCGACATTCTGATGATGCCCTCCAGTAATTGGAGTAAGTTCCCAAAGTTAGGTGGAATTTTTTTACTCTTGGAGGCTCTACATTTTTTGTCTGGCAATACTTCATGAAATTAATGACTGCCTCCAATTTTTTAATCAATGCTTCTACTTCCTACGGGTTTTGGTTTAAGATGTATGTTTCTTTGTGCAGCTTGTTCCACATTTCCAAAGCATATTTCTGCTGGACGCTGCTTGGTCTCAGCTCGATATCTAGCAATTAAACTTTCAGCACTGTCATTTTGCATCTTTTAATTAGCTTGGCCTCTTCCCATACTTTCACTAGAATCTTCAATATGTTCTCTATCTGATTCATCACTCTTTACAGCAGATTAACCTCCCTCAGGAGAATAGTGAGGCCTAGCCAACAACACCAGTATTAAAAAGCAACCACAACTTAGGAGCTAAGACATCGGACCTGGTTTTTTTACACATCCCACCGAGAAAACTTTCCTGGTGTCCTCGGAGTAAACAAGGATTGGGTAAACTCCAAGTTTTACAAATTCAAGGCAGAGAAGCGCTTACTTTCTGTCATGTTTCCATCGAAGGGGCCGCCCGGAGGAGGGGCCGCCGCCTCACAGCCCCCGCCCGCCCGTGCGAGCCCTGGGCGCTGCTCCCTCGCCTGACGGCGGTCCCGCCGGTCCCTGCAGCCGCGGGTCGGGCTGGGTTGGGCCGGGCCGGGCCGGGTNGCCATGGAGCCGCCGCCGGCCACGGAGCCGCCGCCCGCCGCCGCTCAGCAGGTACCGGGCGGACACTGGGGCCAGGCCAGGTGTGGGACTCTGCGCGGCGCAGCGAGCCCGCCGGTACCCGCCGGACTTCGCTCTGCGCTCCGCCGCCCGTGGGGCGGGGATGGGTGAGAGGGGCACCGCGGCCGCTTGCGGCGGCTCAGGGCGACCGGCCTTTGGAACGTCCCGCTCCGCCGTCGAGTCGGCGGCAGCGATGGCCTTTCCATCTCTGTTCAGTTGCCTCCGAATTCGTAGGAGGAAGAAAAAGAGTCATAGGTACCGCAAGGGGGAGAAATGCGGTCTCGGGTGCCTCACCCATGTGAGGCAGGGGAAGGAAGGGCGCCTGCTTGGCACGGCTGAAATTGGATGTCGCGTGAGGACCAGAGCGTGGAGTGCCCCGTCTCCAGCCGTGCCCTGGCCTCTCCAGCCGTGCCCTGGCCTCTCCAGCCGTGCCCTGGCTTCTCCAGCCGTGCCCTATCTTCTCCTGCCGTGCCCTGGCTTCTCCAGCCGTGCCCTGGCTTCTCCTGCCGTGCCCTGGCTTCTCCTGCCGTGCCCTGGCTTCTCTTGCCGTGCCCTGGCTTCTCCAGCCATGCCCTATCTTCTCCTGCCGTGCCCTGTCTTCTCCAGCCATGCCCTGTCTTCTCTTGCCGTGCCCGCTGCTGTCGCTGCCGTAGCGGGTGGCCTTGGCTGGCCCGTGGCTAGCAGGGGGCCCCAGGAGGCGACCCTGCGAGAGGCAGACGCCTCCCGCTCGCCCCTCCCGCGTTGCACAGCTCTCCGGCCGGCCTGGCATCCCTCCCTGTCTGCGGGCCGGGGGCACCCTCGGGAGCGCTGCTCTTCACACAGCAGCCGTTTCACCTGTGCCACAACTTTTTGTTGCCCTTTCTTTTTCCCCATTTAAATATGTCCCTTCCAACCGGGGAAAGGGATCTGGGCTTAGCAAAGCACGTTGTGTTAATTTCTTGTAATAACTGAAGAGAGCGAACCAGACTGTTCTATTCAGAGCAATTTCACCTGTACTGTGCTGTTAGCAGAGAGCATTAAAATTTCAGGAGAGAATGACAGTGATGCTTCTGTTGCTGAAATCAGAAGTGAAATAAAAATGTAGCACAAATCTAGATATGAAACAACTGAGGGAGAATGTCACTTATGAAACTATGTGATATGAAGAGGATAGGAAATAGTTAGGTTAGTTTGTGATGACACAAAAGACTTGGAGACACCAAGTGAAAATACTGAATGGTAGATTCAGAACAAATTAAAATACCTGTCTCTTCCTAGGGTGCATATGAAAACGTGGCACCCACTGACACGTTATTGTAGATTCTAAAACTTATAGACTGTTACAATAAAGGGAAAAATCAATCAGCAGTCCATTAAGAAGTGTGATGCATCAAGAACACAGCCACCTTGGGAAGTCCAAAATACACAAGCTGAGGAAAGCTGGGACAGAAAAGTTACTTGCTAACTAGCTATTTCCTATGTTCTTATGCTTTTCCCTAGGCACCTTCCATGGTCATCACTCAGAAATGGGATGCCACGCTATACTGGCCTTTGATCTGAGACAGTATTACCCTTCTTATGTTAGTGCTGCTTAAGGATTAAAGGTTCCACTTAAGTGTGCCCTACTAGAGGCAGGCAATCTTATACTTGTCAGTTTGTGTCTATCTACAGATGACTTAGATTTTTCAGTCATTTATTTTTTTTTCCAGGAATATTAGTGACAAGCATCTGAGTTTGTACTACCTGCTATGTATGTTAAATAGGCTTCTGCATCCATGAAATAATGGTTTTACCTTCAAACTTAGTACACAGAACACAGGCAAGCATTTTATTCATTAAATGCTTGTTCCTCCCTTGAATTTCATAGCTTCAGGTAAAATACAGTCTTTCTAATGGATAATTCTAAAATGTTCTCTGGCAGCACAGTGGTGATCTAAGGAGAAGGTTACTGCATGTTTATTGAAAAGTTCTTTTATGAACATACAAACATTAATTTTTGAAGCTACTGGCTACATACTGTACTTTGAACTTTGGTTATTTCCCACAGAAACTTTCTGGGGCTAGCTGATTTTATAGTGTCATTAACTATTCGTAATTAACTAAACTATTGAATGGCACAGAAATATTTAAAATACTGGATAAAACCTTGGATTAGAGTATGTTAAGATGTTGGCATACTTTACTAGTAAGTCTTGAAATTAATTTCATTTCCCTGATTCAGGAACTTTTTTTACTGACTAATTGTATTAACCAAAATATTTTCAAAAATACTTGATTCACATTTCTGCCTTTGAAACATGACTAAGAATGTCTTTGTTTAGCATCCTACCTCTGAATTTATATATATTTCTGTCCTTCCACTTAATATTTTTCAGAGAATTACAGAAGATTATGGGTCAGACTTATACAGGAATTAGCTGCTTAATACCCCTTTGATTTCTCACTGAAAAAAAGGGGATTTATTTATCAAAATACCTCTACAAATCTGAGTCTATGACAATTTTTTAAAATCTTTAATAGACTATGTGCAAAATCGTTGTTCTCACCTGTTTTTCTCATGTATAGTGTTTTCCTTGTCTTCCTGAAATAGGTAGAAACAGATGACCAAATAGCCCTCCTTAGTAAGCCCAGGAATAAAGGAGGAAACAGTGATCTGGCATCAGCTGGCTTTAACATCATTAATTCAATCATAGGATCAGGCATTATAGGTAAGTCTGCTTTTCTTCACTATCTTGTATTCAGCCATGTATATTCATGCATGGCTCTCCAGCTTGGAGAATAACACTGACTCTTTACTTTCTGCTGCTGTTTTTAAAGATTTTTCGCTGTATTAATTTGCTTACTTTGCAAAAATGCAGAGGTGTCAGTTGAGGCCACATCTTAGTGATAAATACCCTAGAGTCTCTTGGCCATAATTATCAGAGAGGTTGGGCAGGTGCTGACTGAACTTCATACTTAAGCAACACTTTGTCCACTGAAAATTATCTTTTTGAGGTTTAAGCGTGCTGGTTCAATTTGGGAGATTACTAGCATTTTCTAAAATCTGAATATTTCTTTATTTTAATTCTCACAAATAAATATTTGGAAAGAGTATTGTAGAATCTCTCCTTTTCTGCTTTGCAGGATTGCCATATTCGATGAAGGAAGCAGGTTTTCCTCTGGGAGTACTGCTTTTGTTTGTGGTTGCCTATATCACAGGTACTCTAAAGGCAGTTTCTGTTGTGAAGATAAAATTAGTCCTGCAATATTTTAGCTGATCTTGAGTTTAATTATACATTAAACAAGTATATCTATGACAATAAAAATGACTAATTTTTTCGTTACCTCACTAATCCCTTGAGCAGATTAGTAAAAATAGAGAATTACACTGTACAACATATGAAGCTGCTTTTTGACTGCATTTATTTTCATAAAGCCTTGGTTCCCTGGTCGAGATAACATTTGAAAGAATGTTCTTATTTTTGCCCCCATAATCACCTGTTTGAGTCCATGTTTTTATCCTAATTAAGAGACTGAATCTTGAGTGGGTTGTATATGACTGTTTAAAAATAGACGACAGAATGAAAACCTTTGATTGTACTATGATTTTAAGTATTTTTCTTCCAATATGAGCCTATAGCTTCTGGGTTGAAAGATTTTGTGAGATTACTCATCCCTGATCTTTTAGTGCTACTGCTTTTCTTCTTACGGGCTTTTTTTAGAGGAGTGAAAGAAGGTGAAAAGCAATCAACCACAAGTTGGCTTATATTGTCTTTAACAGTAATTTTATATTTTAACAGATTATTCCATTATATTACTGATCAAAGGAGGAAATCTGTCCAGTACGAGAACCTATCAAGAGCTGGTCAAAAAAACCTATGGTCTTGTAGGTTATCTAATCCTTTCAACTCTCCAGTTTTTATATCCATTTATTGGTAAGATCACATAAAACAGAAGTGTTTAACTTTAGTAAGTAACAAGCTTTTTTGCATTACTTCATTGTTTTGCTGATTAAATATTAAGAACTATATAAAGAATGTACTGTGTATGCTTCTTCGCTATTTAAAAAAAAATGAAATTTATGTTGTGGGTTCTGAAAAATGAGGAGTAATTCAATGAATTGAAGGATCAGAATAATAGAAATTAACTGAAATGTAATAGAAGAGAAATTCGTCATCACACAGATGAAAATTAATGACAAAAGTAGCTAGAAAAATAGCAAAGGAGATTCTGTTCTAGGTTGAGTTGCAGAGCACAAAGCTGATGTGTCTGAAACAAAAGGAAAATAGGAATTTAGGAGTGTACTGAATTAGTATTTTTTCAGAGATGCAATGTTACTGGAACTGGGGAAGCCACTGTTTAGGTCTTGCTAGAATATTATGTGATGTCATTGCCCTTCAGAAGCATTAGTTCAGCCTCATACCCAACGAGGTACTAGGAAATTGGGCAGTCAAGACCCCATCGAAGAAGAAATAGTAAATGAACAAAAAGGTATAATCTGGGCAGGAATTTTTTAGACCAGAAGTTTGAAATAAAGTTATAATCTGAATCTGTGCCCTGCTGTTGCAACATAGTTAAATCAAATCTGAAATAATCTTGATATTTTCACACATGGGGCTACATGGGTGAAGTCATCACCTGATGAGATATCAAGAGTCTGGTCTTCATGATCACAGAGACACAGATCAAAATTCCTATTTTGGGTCTGGATGCAGATATCTGAGATTTTTAAGGGTGTCAAGTTACTGTTACAGCAGGCAGCAGTGTTACAATTTTAATTATACTCCTTTATAAATCAAGTATTCCATCAATAATAAAAAAAAACGAATTGTAAAGGTCTCAGTCCTTACTATAGAGCTATGTTTATGCTCTTGTAAGTGTTTGAATTAATTTAGATTTAATGTAGTAGTGTTAATGACTTAAAATTTCACAGTACTGAATATTTATGTGTAGTTAAGGTCAATAACTAAATATATGCTTTCTAAATGCTGAAGACCACAAGAGTGTATAAATATATTTTGTGTGTACATATACGCACATGCACAAATTTAGTCATTCTTAGTGTAGTGTTAGAGAAGAATGAAATATGAGTGGGAAGGCCACAGCACTTATTAATGAGAGGGAGTCCATATCTGATATCTTAATCTATTTTTTCCTTCTTTTTTCTGGTTTAAAGAGTTAGCTAGTTTTTTGTATGAGCTATAAAGTCCTTTGCATTTCATTGCAGAACTGATTATTAGACTAGCACAGGAAATTTACTAAATAGAGACAATCATTTGAAAATAAACTGACAAAGAATTGCTATTTGAAACAAACAGTTTTAGAAAATCTTTTTTATCCTCTTCTGAAGTAAGCTTATATGGCTACTCAGCACAATGGCCTTGCTTACAAGGCTGCATTATTGCTTAGGTTGTACCTGTTAAAAAAAATAAACAAATGATGCATTAAATAATTATTTTTTAAACCTGAAACTTACAAGTTGTTGCTAGCCAGAATTCATATTAGAGGGATAGTGGCATATAATCCTGAAATCTACAAAATGTGTGAATTCAGTGTTAATCAAATATTTTGGATATGACTTGTACTAACAAAAAACTTATTTTCTTTAAGCTATGATCAGTTACAATATGATAACAGGAGACACTTTAACTAAAGTTTTTCAGAGAATTCCTGGAGGTAAGATGCATTTAAAATTTTAAGAATGGGGGATTATGTATTGAATAGAAAGGTAGCATAAGTATTTTGGAATTACCTGTAATTTAGCTTCTAAATTACTCTTAAGTTTAGTTCAAATTAAGTACTTGAAGCATATGTTTATGAGTGGGGTTTTATGAGTTTGTTTTTTTTTCTTTAATAAGCCTTTCCCAAATAAAAACTATGAATCCTAGTCCTTGGCTATCAGTGGACTCAGTGTCAGTGAAGAGACCAGATGCTTCAGTGAAATACTAAGCAGATAGAAGTGAGTCTTCCACAGCTGTGTATTTCCAAGATTGTTGGGTTTTGCAATTTTTTTTAATATATTTCTTACAATAATAATAATAATTTAAATAGTGAAACTATACTTCGTCTAGTGAATAATTCTGGATAAGTTGCAAATAATATCATGAATTTGATGCTTCTTAACTCATGCCCCTTGTTTCNTCAGCATGTGAAACCTGAAAGGTGTGGATGCAGGTTTAATTGTCACACTCTGTTGTTCTTTGAATACCTGATCAAATTGATTGTGACAGTGAATATCTAATAATTTTTATATAATATGATTTCTGTAATAGGGGCATGGCAAATCTTATTACCTGTCTGGTAGAATACCTGCCTGGAAAGAGGTGGGAAAGCATTATAATCTCCCAAAGAAAAGAGGGAACAGAACACTGAATTTTCCATGTCAATTGCTGGTCACTTTCTGACCATAATTATTCATCAAGTATTCGTTCAGGCCAGTGATTTATGGTGGCCTCACTGGAACTTGAAGATGTTTTATTTTAAGTTGTCATTGGCCTGAAAAAACCCACCAGTTATGCAAAACAAATCCCACCAATTGCATGGAATATTATAACAGCATTGTTGCCTTCACGTGGTAATCTACTTTGCAAGTGGAAGCCAGCTGATGGCAAGAAAGGAGGTGTTTGAAAGAAACCTCAAAATTAACTTATTTTAGGCCATTTCTTACAGAATAATGCTATCCTAAACAGCACAGTAATTGATGTCAACTCAGAGTATCAAAAAATTCTCAAGACTAAATGGCAGAAAGAAGTAGTAAAATTTTTTACTTGCAGTCTCCCAGCATTGACCCAGACACGATGAAAGAGGTTAACACCAATCTATATTTAGGAATCCAGACTTTGCAATTTTGATTTAATATATCCCATATGTGTTGCATTTGGTTTGAATTTTCAGAATTCTTGTGTTTATGCCCATGCTATGCATGGCTTTCTCAGTGTAGTTAATGCCTAGTTTTCAGTGTTACTTAGGCTGAGTAAAGGGAATAAAAGCTTGATCACCAACAGTTTATTACTTCTGACCTTTCAAATGTAGCTAATCTTTTCCCCAAGTTAGTCTCTTAAAGAAATAAATTATTTTCTTTTTTGCTTTAGTTGGGCTGGATAACGTGCTTACCGACCGTCACTTCATAATTCTTGTTACCACCATCATCTTTACCTTACCTATATCTTTATATCGAGACATAGCAAAATTGGGAAAGGTAAATCATAACAGCGGTTGATTTTTGGTTTTTTATTCTGTATGCCATTGAAAATAAGTGCCAGTCATAACTTTGTGTAAATAATTAACAAATGCATTATGCTGCTCAAGGGACAACCTTTCAGCAGCTTACTGACTGAAGTCATGCTTTTACCTTTCCAGGTATCTTTTCTTTCTCTGATTCTAACCATTGTCATCCTGATTATTGTGGTGGTGAGAACAGTAACCTTCAGTCCACAAGTGTGAGTATTCTTACACTTGCCACAAAGTGAACAACTGTTCATATATAATCTGTTACTTCACTATTGCATTTACCTGCATAGTTGTGGAACATGCCTGCTTTGGAACAGACAAATAATTGAAAAATCTCTATCAACAGTAATACAAAATGAACAGCTAAATATACTTCATGCTTTTAAATTTTTTCTTCTATTGGGTATAAGCCAATTTAGAGAAAGTCTCAAAACCCCTAGAGATAAATGGGAAGATATGGATAACTAATAGCAGGTGGGTCCTGTATCGTCATGTGAGATTGTCTGTCATTTGAGATTTTTAAAAAATTTTTTCCATTCTTGTCAGACTACCTATATTTACAGTCATTAAAATAGATACTATCTTAGGAATATTTCTTTTTCTGATAAGATAAATATAACAAATTAATAATAAAAATCAAATACAAACCCTGAGAATTTTTAAAAACAACACAATAATAAAATCTTTATTTTGTCATTTGAGAAAACAACTATATAATATAAAAAACTCTTACAGCACTCATACTCTGAATATAGTATTTAACATTTGACATTGGAGTGTTCTAAACAATTTAGTACACATAAGTATGTGTTGTGACAATATTTTTATTATTATATAGCAAGAAAGTGTTATGAATCTATTATTTTTCCTTAAAGGCTTAGAAGGGCTGTCTTTTTTCTCATCCTTTAAAATGTATAGATACATTAATAAAGATGACAAATTCTATTTCTGAATGTGCTTTTTTTATTTATTGGAACAGGTTTATATGGTACTTCTTATGCCCTTATTCCCTAAGTAAATTCTTCCACCAGGATTGTTTCGTCAGTGTTAGGCACAATTATTCATTTGTATTACTGCTGTGATACATGGGTTAATTGCAGGCTATTCGGGTTTAATGGCAGGAAGATGCCTAGGATAGCAGTTTCTTAAGTTGTACCAGATGATGATGTCTATCATCCACAAAATCTGTCTCTCAGAACAGTGTGGGACTTCTCTCCCCACCATATTTCTGGAGCAGCGTGTTTTTCACACTGTGTGTCAAAGGGGTATTTAAAAGGTTAATCTCAAAACTCCCTGTTAAAAAAGGAACAAGCTATATATAATAGTTACTGATAACCTTGTTACTATGGTAACATTTCTTCTCCACAGTTGTGATGCACTGAAAAATATGGAATGCATGGTTTTAGTTTTTCTTACAACACATGCTGTTTGATTTTGAATGATTCTTGAAGTTTTACTTCTTAATTCTTTAGAGACTTCCATTTCTGCCTTTACATTTCTTGTTTTCAAAAATGCATCTAGCAAGTTGGTTGATAAACAGTTGGTAATTTTTTTCCTCACCAACATTCTGTTAACATTCTGTTTTTTCTGTTATTTCTACTATCTTTGCTATTTTTATTTTACAGTTAGACATAGACATATACTTTAATTGTTAAAACTCTCTTCTATTTTGTTGTATAATGGTATGACTTTTTTTTTTTTGCAATGAAAATAAAGAATACTGTTATATTTAATATGGGTCTCATCATATTACAACTGAAACAAATGAATTAACACATTTACTGTGAATCCTTATTAAAATAAAATACATTAGAAGTCAGAGTTCCCAAAGAGATTTTTAAAAATAATTACTATGAAAGCACAGTCCTTGTATCTGTCATATAGGAGAATAATTTGTACAATCCTGGATAAGGGCTTGATAGGGACAAGAATATTTAATCCTTACAGTTGTTATATGGCAGAACTGATTATATGTCTGCCACTGATGACAGGTGATTGTCAAGAACAAGCTAGACAATTCCATGGTTTCCCATTCCAATCCTTAACTAGCCTTTTCTTACGAATTCTTCCTGAATGTGTATGAGTCCATTTCATATTGGTTGCTTCTTGGTCTAACCACAGTGGATATGGTCAGAAAACTCTTCATGCTTTTTCAAGTGCTTGAAAAACACATGTAAAAAAGCTGTAATTTTTCCCCCTCTGGGGATCCTTTCTATAGACTAAATATGCACGGTTCCTTTAGGGTTTCTTTTTATGTAATTTCATGTGCTTCTAATCATGCTCAATGGCTGACTTAAGTTTTCTGCAAAATAAAGTGGAATCGTGGTGCCCCACCTGCCTGGAATATTCCCTCTGAGAAGCAGAAAAGAAAGGCTGATGTGTCTTAAATGCAAAGTGTTTTAAGGTCCCTTTGAACTGTATCCCTTGGGGATTACCATGACTCTGTTTATGTACCCTAGTTTGATGTTAGCCTCTTTGGAAAATTGCATGATAGCATGAATATGCCTTGAGTTTGCAGTCTAGTAGAACTACCAAGCATGAGGTACTCTGCAGAATTGTTTGCTGGTGAATTTTCCTTTCTTTGATACTCTTCTCATGAAGTTTGGGATTTTTTGTTTTGTTTGTTCTCCCTGCCTTGTTCTTGGGAAGCCTTTTTATCTCCTGCATAACTGTAAAATTTGTCTTTATAGAATTGACTGCTGCGTTATTGGATGATTTCTCCATTTACCAACATATTTATGATTTTTCTTTTTTCATCCCATTCTCTAGCATGATTGTGTTAATTGCACATTTCATGCTTTCCATTAAGGACACTTTTCGCTTTATGTTCCATCGTTCAAGTCATTGCTGAATACATTTAAAAGTACTGGACTCAGGTCAGGTTCTACTGGAATCCCATTTTGATATCTTCCCGCTTTCATAATTACTTTCTGAGTAGTAATTAGTTTTAATTTACCTTTAGATTCTTCAAAGTGAATACTTCTTCCCTCTTTGAGAGGTACAAGATCAT